>WJFB01002333.1:0-20223 GCA_009870185.1 Pygmarrhopalites habei
AGTCAACATTTATCATTTCAAAAGTTCCATCATCGTTCTCAAAAATATACGTAGTCTCCGAGGGAGACTCACTCTCGTCTTCATCCTCTGACATCATCTAGAAATGCGATCACAAAAACAATAGTAATGACCTTTTATAAGTTAAGTACACAATGATTACAGTAATGTCATGACTCAAACTTGTATTTGTCTCACCTTGAGAGACGCCTTGTACTATTGGACACCAGCGGGACTTCAGACTAACATTGGCGATAATACTGTGTAGCTAACTCTTATAATTATGACTACGTCACTTTAATTGTACACATAAGATGCTTACAGTACTTAATATGTATAAAAAATGAAATGTCAACTTGAAGTAGTCTCTAAATAAGACGATGAAAGATGACAGAAAAAAATTGCCGACGATCATTTTTTTAACCACCGGATGTCAATTTGCCTTCAGGTCAGTAAATTCACTATCCTCCCTGAAGAGAAAGTTGTCAAATTGCAAAAGAAATATCTTCGGACAGAGTACTTTAAGTAAGTCAATATTCCAAACTCATTTTGGGTAAAAAGGTTCAAGTTCTTAAAGTTATTTTTATGAAAACCCATTAGTTCACTGATGAAGAATGGGAAACCGTTGGTGATGAGCTTTGGAACCCGAGCATTTCGGGATGAAGAGAATAAGAATTTTATTTCAAGACTCTTGTCCAATTACGTTAGTTGAAAAATCCTTATCCTTATTAAATTTTGATGCCTACTCAATTGAATGATTAATTAAATTATTATTAATTCCGACAGATAGTTTTGGGGCAGATCGACAACTGTTCCAGTATAATTCATGTTTCGGACAAAACTTTCACTACTACCGGTGAATCTTGTTATTGTGAGTAGATTTTTTGCAATATGTATTTATTTAAGTTAAAAAAGATTGTAATATATTGGCCTATCAATAAAAGGTCATCCAATTGACATGAACAATTTGGATGTTGTACCTACACAAAGAGTAGACTTGAAGAATAAGGGAGTAATGAATTTACTCAGTCATGCCCAACAGGATGCTCAAGGTTTGCAAAGGAACAATTTCAAAGAACAAGAGTACACCAATATCAATTTCCATCATTACAAATAATCAGTTGATTAATATTATTTAATGTTTTTGTTATTCCAGGGAACCTTTACAATATGGGCTTGTCAGTGTCAGCCTACGGAGGTTAGTTACTATACTTAAGTTATTCCAACACCAGAAATTACAACAAAATTATGGAATCTTTTTTAAAAAATTTAAAAAAGGTTGTCGAACGACTGTCATCAAAATTTCTAATCCAAAATTGAGTCGACATTCGAATAAACATGGGAAAAATTGTTCGGAAAAACCCCGAATGAAGGATTTGATGAAGGTACAATACAATATATCAATTTCCATGCAAAAATAATCACATAATAATACAGAGACTCATGCAGAAAATTTTCATAATTTTACCTTTTTGTTACCTTCGGATGAAGAAAGCAGAGTTTGTCTCATCCTGGCCAAACAGACATCCAACAGCTGTCACTTTCTCTCACAGGTAATAACTTTCTTTCCTGCGAGTGAAAGTTCATAAATAACTTGTACTTTAGTTCGATATTCTTTTTTTCAGTTTTGGAATGTCTGAGAATTACGTAATTTACGTGGAACAAGTAAGTCACCACCTATAGTTATAATGTAGTGCCAAATGATTCAATCGTTGAATGAGCTTTTACAATTTTAGCCCTACTACACCTCACTTCTCAATATCGTGTCATCGACGGTCAAAGGGCAGTCCTATAAAGACATACTGCAGTGGCACAGTGAGGAGAAGAATCGATTCATCATAATGGACAAGAGGACAGACACTTTATTCCCACTGTCCATCACGTCCAAGGACCCTTTCTTTAGCAGTCATTTTATCAATTGTTATGAAGAAGATGATCATGTAATTACTAATTAGTAAAATTATTCTTTTTCACTACTTTATACACACTGTCATTCAATTTATGGAATGTTTAATGCTATAATATAGATAATCGTGGACCTCATTGGTTCATCCGACTCGTCCCTTTTTGATGTTTTGAGTATAGCCAAGTTTCGGAATAAAATTTTAATGGACAGTGCACCCACTCAAGCTCTCCGTTTCGTCATCCCTCTCATCTCTACATCCACCCTGGCTGAGGCAAACCAAGTTAGGAATCTGGTGACACTCAAAAGTGACAGAACGACGATCATGTCAGCTGGAGCTTATAAGGATGGGACAAACTCCATGGTCCTCATCCCTGAAATCTTGACACAAAGACAAGGAATCGAGGCTCCAACGACAAATCCTAATTTTGTGGGGAAAAGCTATTCCATTTTCTATACAGGTCACACTTTTCAATCCCATTTCTTTGGTCATCTGGGTAAATTCAATGTGAGGACAAGGGAGTGTGAAGGGATCTGGAAAGGAGAAGGTGCGTTTATTAACTATACTCTGTAATTTTGTGTCATAGAATAATGTCTACTTTTTGGAACATTTTATTGTTATAAAAATATTTCTCCTCTCCCCTAAGCTCACCATGGAGTTGGTCAGCCAGTTTTTATCCCTCGACCGCAATCACAAGAAGAAGATGATGGAGTCATTTTGGCTGGAGTCACTTCTGGTAGAGATGATGTTCCTTCTTTTATCCTATTTTTGGATGCGAAATCTTTCAAAGAAATCACTCGAGTTGAATTTAATACACAAATCCCACTCCATATGCACTCTTATTTTTGGACCCCTGATCTCGTGGATTGTTCTTGACTCCCTTAATTGTTTTGGGAAGGAAAATTTGGAAAGTATTCGTTTATCTTTAAAAATCCTAAAACGGTACTCATTGTACATACGAGATGAGCGAGTTAAAAAATTGTAAAATTGCGTCACACAGATTAATTAAAGTTTATTTCAAAATACACTATAATATTAAAAAGTTTGATTTACAACCCATTTAGTTCTTAATCGAACACATATTTATGATAGAACAATTAGACTTGACCGACAAGATGATTATCTATAATTGTATCCATCGTAAAATACAGTATACTTAGTTGTTAAATATTTGTAAAAATTCTTATTTTCATCCATTGCTGAAAATAGTCATGAAGCATAGACAGTAAATAATTACACCCACTATCGTATAAAAAGTAGAGATTAATGTCACAACTTGCTGCAAAAATCACAACCTACAGGATTTCCTGTCATTTATCATACAAAATTACAAAATGTAAACCTTTTTGGCAATGAGATCTTTTACATCGTTTACATTGTTTTTTAGTCCCCATTTAGTAAGGTGGACTCATCCTATTATATACATAGTGATATTTGAACACATAGCTTGGCATTATAATTTTAGCAAGTGAATTTGTAAGTACGTGATGTCAATGTGTGTGTGATAGTGTGATGTAGATTCCTACCGTGATGCGAAAATACACTCAACTATGTATTTGATATTTCTTTCGACTTCTCTCAATTTCCTTGGCCACAGCCCGCCCCTTCGCAAATTTCTCTTCAATGCCAAAAGCATTTCGGGAAGACGAGACAGGAGGACCACGGTACTGCTCTAAACAAGTACTTGGCACAGGTTTGAAACTACTACTACTATTCCCATCATCATGAGAGTAACCATTCTCATAACCCGCGGCAGCTGCATCAGCTCCACATTTTTTGGCATATTTGAGATCCTGTTCTGTCATCTCATTGTGTTCCTTCATCTCATGAAGACAACAGAGGGTGAGGGTTCTGAATCCTCGAAGACAAGTAGGACACTTCAGGGAAATAAAAAACTTTGTCAATGTTGTTGTATGGCGAACTCTTCATTGGAAATGGTAGTCATAATTAGTGAGAGAGAAAGAGAGATTGCAAGAAATTTGTAACAACATACCTTGAAATGATCTAATTGCTCGTGTCGTCTATGATGAAATCGGAATAAACCAAGTCTTTTGAATGCTTTCTCACAAACGTCACAGACCATGTCCGTGATGAGCAAATCTTTTGTGTAGTAGCCGTCATAGTCATCAAGATCATAGCACTCGAAGCCCTTGTCGTCCGTGTCTTTCTCCCGTCGATTACTTGGACTAGGTGGACTACTCTCAGAGCTAGAATAATTATCACATGAACTTGAGCTGGATGAAGATGAAGAGTCGTCATCGTCACTCTCCGGTGGTGGTTGTTGTTCCTGAGAAATGTTGGTATTTGCAAACATCCTTCTCATGGAAGTGACATGTTGATTCACCCTCGGCGAACCTTTATAAAAATAATATTAATTTTACATATTATACAATGACTGATGATGTGAAATTATACATGTACGTACTTTATGTAACTGTTTTAAAACGTAAGCACACACCAGCAGTTGACATTCTGGATACCTTCCTTCCAACCACTCCAGAAGTGGATTTCCGAGCAGTCAAAGTTTGACCAGGAATTAAAGAATAATAAGCATTATTGACAGTCTTGATTGGGATAACAGTAGAAGAGGATGTAGAATCTCCGAGGCCTTTTAATTTTTTTGCTGGTGGAGATGTAGAGTCTTGACATATTGGTGTAGCAGCTGCTTCTGTGACAGTTGAAGCTATTTCAAGTATTTGTTGAATAATTTTTTCAGTAGCCGTTGTCGAGACTGGTTTTTGTTCTTTAGGTTCATCATCATCATCTGAAGTCAAGAGTATTACTACAAAAAAAATACAAAAACTTCATTTGTAAAATTCACACACGCACATTTTTGGTCAACACAATGTTTGAAAGAAATTAACGTGTAATACTTACTTGATTCGTCCACGGAATTGACAACCACATCATCGTCATCTGATGATAGATTGATTTCATCAACAGGGTCTGACATTCTCCCTAATCTAATTAAATTTAATCCAAAATTATCTTTGAAGTCGGAATTTTTAAAACACATATTTCGTGTCAAATAAAGGATGACTGCTCTGGGCCCAGTTTACTCCAATGTTGAATAAAACAGCGCGAGCGAGGCCGAATAAACTTTTTGTGACTTTTTGTCAGGATTTTCTCCAAAAATTGCAAAAATTAGTGTCAATGAGAAATATACGGAACTCAATACTTACGGACACAGGATAAATGTATCTTGTCAATCGATTTCCGGGTTTTATCCATGGCAGGTGGAAAAGGAGAAGAAAACGAAAGGAAAAACAGAGTTTGAGTGGTTCGTAAATAATCCAACAATTAACTCTAAAGTACAATCCCTTGTCAAGAGTTCTTCATTGTGTGATTCCAATGGTGATTCTTCTGCTGGACAGTACATCTTCCAAGAATTTAAAATACAACGACCAAAAAACTCCAAACTATGGAATTTGTCAGCTTTAACGCTGTTCCTACTCGCAATTTTACTTGTCTTTTCTTCGACCGTTGATACAAAAGTATTAATTGGCTTCTGTTGCATCTTAGTTGTTGTGATTTTACGTCGGATGAAAACGTCCGTAGTTGCTGGTAAGTAAGTAGTGTGTGATGATGAATACATTTTTGTACTTGTGTGATTGTACACTAATTATACTCCTGTATACTTCATACTTCAATGAAATATTATTGTGATTTGCAGAAAAGTTACTCATGCTACCACGCTTAGGCCTTCAACTTACTCAGGAAAACGTATGTGGTCAGACTGTGACAGCTCAATTCATTCCTTCCTCCAACATTAAAGCAATACTTATCAATGAAACAATCAAAATGGTAAAAGTTTACTTGTCATGATTTTCTATATTGTAGATTTTATTCTAGGTAGGTTGATCCTATTTAATATATAAATTGTAAAATTGATGTTTGTGTGGTTTAGCAACGTGTTATTTCTTACTTGGCTATAATACTTCACAAACCTAATTGCAGACAACGTGTCATAATCCCAGTATTCGAGGTATATATTTTAAGTTAAAATTTTTAACTTAGTTAATTCTATCCTGCTAATTTTACTAGACATTTCTATTTCAAATTTTTAAATAACTACATTATTGACTAATTTGATATACAGAAAACACTTCCGCGATTGCCAACTCTGGAAAAAATTTACCAAAAAGTTGTGACCATCATGGACTGACTGAATTACCTTTTTACTCCGTTTTTTGGAACAAAATGATTTTGGTACTCAAATTTCAACTTGAAATTTTCAAGAACAACAAGAGGAAATGAACATATTTAGTCCCACCGCAGCTGAGTTTGGCCGATCACTAATAATACTTTATTTATTTATGCATTCACTATTCCGTAAGTACACTTTACCAATTTAGTATTTCATGTTTTGGGCATTAGTACAGAGGAATAAAATAAATATTCAATATTTATTATATTCATTCGCTACCAGTAAAAGAGTTGCATTCCGTACTTTTACCGTACTTTGTACATAGAAGGAAACAATATTAACTTTCCTTGTAGCATTAACAATTTATGAAATGAACTAGCAATAGCATGCTAGTAAAATAGCTTTTTTTGTACAAATGAGACTAGATCTTTAAAGCAATATATGATGGGATGGGGTGGAACCACAAGTCAATCTAGTTGATTTGTTGCCAAGAATATATCCCAAAAAGTCTTACTTGATACCTGACAGACAAGTATGGATAATCATAGTGTACGGCGAAAGTGAGCATTAAATTTTTGTGAGATGTGATGACAACCACGTAACGTTAGTGAATGATGAGGAAGTAATGCTAATTTCCTGTAATGATAATATTTAGATACAATTGTGTAGATAATAGATAGCATATATCGGGATTACCGAAAGTCACCAGCCTCCTGAGAGTGACAGTTAGAGTGGTTTAGGAGTAGTGTGTGAGTGGGCCACTCGACGTCAACATTGTCATTGAATCTTTGTACTTTGAAGTATGAGACGACACGAGACATCCAATAATCATTTCCCACTCGCATGTGACAAGACCAACAATTCAATCAACTGACACGTTGTATACCTATTTGAGAATTTTTTAGTAATCAATTTTGGTGTATGCTTTATTACTGCTTATACAAAATTGAAAGCATAATGAGACACAAAGAGAAAATGATAAAAAGAACAGTATTGATATTTACGTATGTTATAAAAAATGGTCAAATAATGATGATTGTGCATAATTTGATCAGGACAGATGTCCAGGGATGGAGTAATTCCACTTGGATTTTTTTTAAAATCAACTGACAATTTAGTCTGAAATTTTGGGAGCGTGTTGAGCACATGTTTTGTAAATGATATGAAAATAATGATGATGATATCATCATTCCAAGTCCATCTTTCCAAACTGAACTTGAGAGCCCAAAATACACCCATCATCATCACATTACGTATGACCTTGCATAAAGCCTCCATTGTAATTTACAATTTTTGGCATGTTTCAAAAAATTAACCAAAATCATCTGAACATTCAATTAATTTATTGTACAGTCACATACAAGTAATCTAGGATAGAATTTTGGAATAAGTAATAATAATTCGTGTCCCTTCATTATTATTGTCCTTGTAAATCCTCACATGAAATTTACAATTTACAGGTGAATTAAATTAGAATTTCACAATTATTGCACTAAATATTAAAGAACACACACACAAGGATGACGACGTTTTTCAGTGATGCCTGTGTCGAGTTTTCTTGCTTTTTTTCCCACTCGACTCTTTCCTGTGTTTCCTCTTCTTCCCACTACATTTCTCCACAACATTTGTCTCCCTCTCCTCCTCCTCAACACACGATGACGAGCTGGAGGAGGAGACAGATGAAGTAGATGAGGATCTGGACACTTTCCGGCCCACTGTCCCACTTTTTCTAATCTTCTTTGTCATGAATGGGATGGGTGACATTTGAATATCCGCTTCGTTGCTTCCCTTGATTGTTGGTGGGGTTGACAGGACCACACTCGGGTCACGACTAGTACTCCTCAGTTCTTTTGTTTCCTGAATTACAATTTTTTAAATTGTCAAAAATTTTCAACCCACGCACAAAAATAGTTTTTGTATTCATAAAATTTTGTAAATCAAGTAAGTATACCTGTTTATTGTCCAAACTGACTGTAGTTTCATTTTTCTCCGACTCTGATTTTGAAATTGGAAAATCGGATTCTTCCTCCTCCTCTTCTTCGAATGTTTTATTGCCTTCTGGGGGTGATGATGATGGTGTCACCTGAGTTTTGGTTGTCTTCTCAGAAGACTTGTGTCTAATCCAAAAAAGTGCATTATAAATATTGTTTTTAATTTTATGACTTTTTTTTATTATCAGAGAATATTGCACTATAATATTACAATATGACACTTACCCGACTTTCGGTTTGTGGAAACAACGACAACAGCAACCGACGACAGCTGTTGGACTGGCCGTTGTGACCACAAGAAATTTTTGGCTAGAACAAATGACGGAACAATTTGACATGGGGATTGGAATGGTGATGATAGGTTGACCTCCATGTTGCTGTTGTCTTGAAGAAGAATTTCTTCGTCCATGACTGACCCCCTCCTGACTATTGTTGTTGGACTTTGAGACTGATTGGCCACTCTTTAGTCCTTCTCCTTCTCTTTCCTTGCCATGATGACGCCCATGACCTCGACTCCCACTACTGGATTTGTGTCTGCGGCTACTGCTACTGTTGTGACGACCATGGGTCATTCCTCGCCGTCTATTATTATTGTCATCACACTTGACCCTGGAACTACTGCTAGTATTGTGACGATGACCTGTTTTACTACTACTAGCGGAATTTAGTCTGTCAATTCTGTCAGTTTTTGATTTGACCTCACTATTTCCTTCTTTCTGCCTACTACTACTACTATTAGTGTGACTGGGTTGGAATCGGATTTGAATACAGTTGATGTGTAATTTGTTTCCATTATAGTCTACATTCTTCTTTTTGGCAATCTGATGATGCTTATTATTACTTTTACCCTTGTCCCCTGCTATAGTGGACTGACCACCGCTACTCACACTTTGGTCAAGATTGCTCGAAATAACAGGTAAACTACTACTATTACTTGGATGACTTTCCTCCACTTCACTCTCCTCTTTGGTATTTTTGTCCTTAATATTATTATTACAACAATGAATTTTACTGGAAGCCATTGTGTTTCTCTCGCTGTGCAACTATTACAGTTTACTATTTTCTTTGGAAGACTTGTTTACCTTTGTATTAGTCAAGTTATTAGCACTTAGCACGTGGCAAAATAGTAAATATACATAAAATTTTCTATTTAGTTTTCATATGTAGATATTTTGATATTTTCTATGATATTTAAATGTCTAAAATTGGAAGACGTTGGATTTCGAAGAGTATTATTATAAACTTACATTATATCTTCTAAACTCTCCTCCTCTCTACAAGAATTTAAATTGGAAGACGTTGGATTTCTTTTTGAAGAGTAGTATTTTCTTTACATATATTTTCTTACTCCTATAAACTCCTGTTTTGATTATTTTAAGCACAAACTTTTTGATGATAGAAGGCCCTCACATTCTCAGTTAAGTATCACTCATATCAATTATTTCCTTGCTACTGTTTGTCTTGCGTCTATTGCTAAAACCAGAATTTTCTCCTAAATTGATTATTCAACCCATCTCATGTACGATATTCAATATTTCATACGATTGTAAAATATGTTTCAAAAATAGTATCTCTTTCCTCCTGTACTACACAATTGTATAAAAAAATCCCATCGTGGTGCACTTTTGGATTTTTCCAAATGTTCGTTTAAAAAACGTATATAAAGGCGGACTACATCTGTCTATGTGGGATAGTGTCACCCCACTCTCTCTGTACTTAGTTTGCCCGTGTCAATTATTAATGAGTTTGAGGACTTAAGCCTTGTCCTAAGAAGATTGTGGCTAAGAGAATAAGCTCCAGCAAGATTCTTTCTCCTCCTTTCACAGGGACTTTGAGAGAGAGTCTTCCTCTCTTGAATTTAGCCCAGATCACTCGAAAGAAAACTTGTATTAAACTTTGATGGTACAAAATTAAATGTTCTTTTTGTCACAGAGATATGTGGTTAAAACAATTGTTGTCACCCACCATTGGACAGTGTGTGTGGTTTCTCTCTTTCTCCTAGGGATCAATACTTTCTCAAATACGGACTAAACAGTTGAGATGACGCTCCCCTCGCTTCTTGTATTGTAAGCGGAGGGGAAAATCGATCGGACCTTATACTTTATACACACACACAACTTTCTCCCTATCCCGGATAAATTTAACATGGATATGCATATTTAATGTTCTCTCTGGTGCTTAAACGTACATGTATTTTCCGGTCACACCACCTTTTCCTTGGCATTACGTATTCAACGAATGTGCTTTATTTTTGCACAACTTTTTCCTCCACTTAATTAAAATAGCTATTGGTACTGGAGTGTGGTCGTGGTGTGTATAAAACCACAATTCGTCAGCCCACAATGTTCCAGTAAGTGTGGATACCGGCACAAATGTTTCTCTCTCTCATCCATGTGACAATTTGAGAGTGAGTGTGTGTGTGGTTTAAAAAAATGTGTATGTATTCCTTGAACGCTCCCCTTCGCTTCACATTATATCATCATTAATTAGTATTCATATAAATCCAGATGCCTACAATTTAATGAAGTTTACTGTAACTATGTCTACTTAAGTCTAGTCTAACTGTCACGATTTCATTCTGTCTGAGTATATGCCTGTAGCCAAATGGGATAACT
Source organism: Pygmarrhopalites habei (assembly GCA_009870185.1). NCBI lineage: Eukaryota > Metazoa > Arthropoda > Collembola > Symphypleona > Arrhopalitidae > Pygmarrhopalites > Pygmarrhopalites habei. Next base: position 10,655 of record WJFB01002333.1, read on the forward strand.
CATAGTACAATGCAAATGTGCAAAATTGTAGATATATTTATAACCTGGAGGCTGGTTTTGCAGTGTGTGTTTGAGACACATTCTTTGAGATGTAATAATGTTATGTGGGGACGATGGAAAGCACGTGCACTTGTCGTGATCTCCCTTTTTTGCATGCTCTACAGCTTTTTCCACATTTACCATATAATGTTATTATTAGTATGGCAGGTCTGGCTTTTTCACGGGGAGAAATTTCCATTTTATTTATTTATTTCTTCAGTGATGAGAGAGGGAGAGAGAGGGAGAGTCCTCACGGGTGAATTTACCCGACTAGAAAATTAGCCTGTGTGTGTTTGGATTTGTCTGATAAGTGTATAAGTGTGTGTGAGAGTGAGAAGGTCATGTATTTTGATATGATATGCAGAGAGTGACGCATGAGATTATGCAGATCAATATAAATAGTGGGTTGAGGAGGAGGAGGATGATGAGGAGACACAATCAAAGATAAGGAATAAAAAGTCAACTCGTGGTTGACTCAACTTTATTCATTCAGCTGTGCCGCTCCTACGTGTGTGTAAGCAATGTGTGCGTGTGTCATCATCTTTCAGATAGCAAATGCGATTCTTTTGGAAATGATTACGGACTGTTCGGACTTTGCCAAATTAAATTGGCATTAAAAGTGTTAGAGAGACACCTTCTGTGTTCTGTGTTTTACGAGGGAGAACGCACAAGGGTTTTTGGAGAGAATTTTGCGGTCACACACAGGAACCTGGGTTACATTTTATTAATGTTATTGACATTTTTAATGTTGCAAATAAATATTCTTTAATAGCTACATCATTACTAATGATACATTAGATATGTTGTGAGGGAAATGATCGGCCTCAATTAAAATAAAATGTGTGTCATGAGCATTGACACATGGATGTAGGGACCGTAGTCACTTTAATTACGTGTTTACTGCGTGTTTTAGTTTTGAAGAAGGGATAAGGAGGGAAAATAGAGGATCCAAGATTAAATCCCAAGATCCGTCAAGGAACTGAAGTCAAAGGACTTTGCACACTTAGCCGTCATTTACATTTTTCTCAATATTTTATTATGACAAATGTACACGTTTTTCTGCTTAATTTCATATGCCGATTTGGACTTAGAGTGACAAGTCAAAGTTAAAGGAGAGATGAGAGGGACACAACTATTTCCCCCTGTATATCTGTAACACGTGTCCCCCTTTTTATCTTGTCAACTTAATTAATGTACAACCACAACTAACTTATAGTGTTGTACAACGTAGTCAAACAAACTGTCGTCGCTCACATATTTACACACACACATAGGACATAGACATCAGCAACTTACCACGTGTTCCTTGTCAAGCATCTCTTTAAATTACTAAAATGTTTGTTAGGCAAAGGACCGTTATGTACTTTTTAAAGTAAGTTAACTAATTGTAAGATTCGCTGTGCAGTTAAAATTCTCCAAACCGACCTTCTCCTCTACTCCCATGACATTGTACACTCATATTAACGAATGAGAGTCATCATCCTCATATCCTCCAGGAAACATACTCTCTAAATGGACGATTACAGTGTCAGCTGAGCTGGTAAATGATGGTTTCGAATGAATAAGAGCGACAAAGACAGTCGTCAAACCCAGTTCGTTTTTCGGCTGTTAGCAACAGCCGAAAATGAGAAGGATCGGTCACCGCTACAGACACACGTAATGTATCTGTGTATTGCATAAACTGCCGGTATATATAATTTACGGTTTTATACCGGCTCGTCAGCCTCAGCTGACGAGCCCAGAAAATCGAATTTTGTTTGTATATCAGCTATTTCACTGTTGCTATCCCTCCTTCTCCTCCTTTATTTTTGCCCTAATTACTCAATTAAATTTGGGTAAAAGACATGTCAAGGAGAATTGCAATGACTGCGAATTTCTCCCATTTGAAAAATACAAAAAAAAATTTTGTACTTTTTTTGGGGATTTAATCATTTAAATGTGAAACTTGTTGACAATTGTAAATATTTAAATTTTTAAAAATGTTGCCGATAATTTGTCTCTCTATCTCTGAAGGGAAGGAACAAGACTGATGAAAAGAGAATCTCTCTCTGCCTATGTTGCTTCTTGGACATAAAACAGTACAATGGTTCTCTCATGTACCTTTACCCTGTGAAATTTGGATCGATGGCGAAAAAGCCGTGTACGTGTCGTGTGTGTGTGTCTGAGAGAGAGAGAGAGCTGAGCCAACTCTACTACTAGTTTTGTTCAAGAGGCAGGTTTTGTTACTGTATACAGCAGACTGATCCTCCTTGGAGTATAGACGAGCCGAGTGTTGTGTATGTATGATTCCCGTCCTCTCCATTGGAACCAGACATATGGAGCTAAGAGAGTGAGGGGAGGAGGATATGTATATTGGAGAGTCAGAGGATGACTAGGGAGATTGAAAAGCGCAGAGTGCAGTTGGGCACAGAGGGTCCGACTCAGTCAAAAATCCTTCGGTCGTGGTAGACACACACACTCTCTCACTCCAACCTTATTTTTTGACAGTCTACTACCTTGGCCCTCCTCTTTTTTTATTTCTTTAAATTAAAGGATACCCAATTTAATAATTCCTTATTATTATTTTGGCAACCCGGGTAAAATTGAAGAAGAGAGGGAGAGAGAGATCACTGCATCACATCTAGTCAATTGATTCCTATTTCTACTCTCAAGAAGCGTGTTGCTGATTTTCTTGTGTGTGTGGATTTACACAGTGACAGTGGAGCTTGAGAGTGGTGAAGTGCTGTGATATCAAAATCTACAATGTGTGTTTAATTGCGATGACGGTTGTGAGCCGGTCATCGCGTGGAGTGTAGTATTAATATATTTTTGTAAAGAAATAGAAGGATTTTGAGCCTGCGGTTCTTATCGTTGCAAAAAGTCATCAACTGTCTGCTGCTGTGTTGGTTTGCTGGGAAGGTCTCTCTCTGTCAAAAGAAAATAAAATAGAGGTGAGTGAACATATGCATACAACATATAGAAGTGAGGGGAGTGTGTATCTGTGTAGGGAAAAGAGTAAAGGTATCAAGATCAAAATACTGCAGTCAACCGTCAAATTAGCCGCTAGCCAAATTCACAAGACCACATCTACATTTAACGAAAAAAAAGGAAGGAGGAGAAATTTTCGCTACTTTTTTTTCAATGTCCACCAGACCTTGCAGAAAGAGAAGAGAGAGAGAGAAATGAGTTTTGCAAATAATATTTTTTATTTTTCCAAAAACAATTACTCTTCAAATTTTTGCCAAGTAATAAAAAATCCCAGAGTACACAGTACACACTACACAAATAAATAAAGAGAGGATTCTTCATTTTTGTACCATGCTGAAAAACCTCAACCTCGCTCAAGAGTTACTGAGAAGCTGGTTAGTTACAATGTGTGTGTGTGTGAATGAGAGAGAGAGAGAGAGAGGTATTTAACAGTTTGTACTTGATTATTCCTGAGGGGGAATAGGACATGCTATGAGCACGTGAATGGACAGGGACTGGATTGTAGTTATAACAATTGAGGGAATAAATTAGGATTAAGAAAGTAAACTCTAGTTAATTTGTCATTAATAATTTACAGTCTTGACCCCTGTCGCAGTTCCTTTACACACACACACACAAAGATTGTAGTGATGTATTTGAATGAATTTTCATCTCATATTTTTCACAGGTCATTCATAATTGAACAAGACTGAGAAAAAACTTTGGAAGGATGTTAAACTTTCGACAGTCCAAGCCGGTTGAGCCTCCAGCCTCAGAGGATGATCAGAAATCGACAGTGAACGACTCTCTTCGTCAGAGGAAGAAACTGAGGGGTAAGAGAGATGTGTATTAAATAATGATAAAAAGGAATATGATACAGGATTCGACCGCAAGAAGTGTTATCTCACATTATAATACAAGCTGTTTCTCATCAGGACATATCAAGGCAACAACCACGCACAACATGTTATACAATCCTTTTATTGTTCTGGTGTGTATGTGTATGGCTGTGCAAAAACTGCACTGGATCTCTCTCTCTTTATACTTATGTAAATTTTTAATAGAAAGAGCGAGAGAGAGATACAGCTGAGTTGCTCCATTACATTCTTGTACAGTATAAATGCTTTGCTTCTTCTTCTCTACTTTTCTTAGGTTGTGGGCAATGAGGATAGCCTTTGACTTTTGTCAAGATAACAAATTATGTACATGACTGTAGTGTAGTCAATCTTTTATACAATGTGACTTTCTACACATTGAACAAAGGGGAGTGGATGTGTGTGTGTGTGTCTATTTTAAATGCACCTTGAAAGTGAAGAATTCCGGTAGTTCGCTTCTTCTAGAGATGTAAGATTGGGAAGGGACAATGAGAATTTTTGCACAACTCCATGACGGAAATGTCAAGACACATTTTTTTTTTCTTCTTTTACCTGAGGACATTGTACTCTTATTTATGTGCTCCTCATCCTCCTTGATAGACATTGTAGGATTAAATATTCACCTTGAACATGTTCCATTTTGAATGAACCAAGTTTATGTCCCGAATGGAGAGAAACGAAAGGAAATTTGGAAATTGACAGATTTTTTACTTGTCCACGAATTTTGGGCTTGTTGTCCAAAAGTCTGTCTCATTTGCTTTTTGCACAAGTAAATGAAAATCGATATTGATTCTTCTCCTCTCGTCCAATACTCCCATGCATGTTAGTTGTAGGAAGAATAAATTGGACTACATATCATACTACTTTATGAAGTGTGTGTGTGTCAATTGGATAATGGAAATACATTATGTAATCATTCAAAATTTATATTACGAAATATTCAACAAGATTCTCGTCTGTTCCTAAACTGGCATTACATGGATGAGGAAGGGGGGATGACCATGACCTTCCTCAATCATATGATGAGTATTTTTTGTAGGGAGACAAACGTTGCTAAATAGTTGACTTTTCTGTCTTCGTGTATTTCGTTTGACACGTTAAAATTTGTTGTCTCTTTCTTCTACCCGGATATTATTTATAGTTGTACATCTAGTGTAATTAAGGGACCTGAGAGTGAGTGTGTAGTTTGTTTTGTCTCTTATTCCATTTTCCAACTTTGAGAATCCTACGGGTGTCTCTCATTTGAGTTGACCTGTCAAAGTAGACTCTACTTTGAAACAAGTAGTAGAGAAGGTGAAACAACATAAGGTTTAAGCATAAGGGTAAGGAAGTTTATGCAATCCCCTTAGAGCCAAAGTAAATGTTTTATAGTGCAATTACATAATTGTGAAAGTTGAAGAGGACAAACTTTTTTGAAAAATGTCCGTCCCTCAGGGTTCATACTGATTACTTCAGTTACCTATATTTGAGTTTCACTGAAACTCCAAGCACTGTTGTTTTCATTTTTCTAGAAATTTTATCCAGAAAGTTTTATATCGTCACTCATTGATGGGGGAGGGGGGCCGTGAGGAGAAAATTACTTTTAGTTGCCGGCCGGGAAGTTTCGAGGTGAATTGTTCGTTACCCGGAGGAGTTTTTACCAATAGGAAAAGCGGGATTTGGCGTGTAAATATTTTATTCACAATTGTATTACCTTTCCCTCTGGCTATGGAAATGAAAGAGAGAGAGAGGCTACCATGTAATTTTCCTCGGATAGTCAGAGTCACAGTCGGAGGATTGGACTTCTCCGTAATGTCAATAGGAGTGCCTCAAGGTCAAAAATGGGGAAATTATTTTGGAGGGGGGAACACTCACAACAATTCCCTTTATATTTTGTAAGGACAGGAAATGAGGATGTTAATTAATATATGGGATATGTATAATTCAGTACTCTGTACTTTTCTCAAACTTATATGCTTTGATGATTGACTAATGGAATGATATGAGGATTTATAAATAACAAGAGAGACTCTATTGATTGATTTTTAATTTCCTTCTTTTACATCAGGGATTCCCATGTCTGAGGTGTACAAGCACAATACCCGGTCGGACTGTTGGATGGTGGTGGAGGACAAAGTGTACGATGTAACTAGGTGTGATGAAACAAATTATATTATGCAAATTTAATTTCAATGACTTGGATAATGAAGAATTGGGAATTATTGGGAGTAGCTGGATCGATAAACACCCCGGTGGTGATCTCATTCTAAGTTATGCTGGTCTGGACGCGACAGATGTATTTGAGGCTTTTCATGCGGAAGCCAGTTACAAAATCTTACCTTGTTACTGCATCGGCTTCGTCACCGACTACGAAATCTCTCCAGGTCAGAACTGTGTATCTTTTTGAGTTTATAGTACGTGAGATTCAACATTAATGTCTTGAACTAAATTTAATTTTTTTTGAAAATAAATTGGCAGCCCTCGCGGAACATCGCGAACTCCGGAGAAAATTGAAGGAGGAAGATTTATTCAGGTTAGACTTGTGAAATCTGTTAGAAGCCCTGTAAATAAAATGATGTATACTAGCGTGCAAAAATGAATTAATGTTGTTCCTGTTGTACAGATCGAGTAAATTCTTTTACTGCTACAAGTTTCTGTTCAATCTGAGTTTGGTGGGACTGAGTTTCTACTTCATCATAAATTTTGGAGGAACTCTTTGGGGGAAAGCTCTCGCAATCCTCACTCTAACTTTCTTTTGGCAACAATGTGGTTGGCTGTCTCACGACCTTCTTCATCATCAAGTCTTTAAAAATCGAAACTACAATAACTGGGCAGGGTATGTACTCGTATACATGAAATTAATATTAATACGAATACATTATTAGTATGAAGACAGAGAGTGGATGTGTGTGAGTAAGTCCTTGTTGGCATCGTCTATGAGTGACCTGGGTCATATCATCTTTTTAAGAGTTTGGTATTGTGTGTGAAGTGAGGGGTATAATATTGTCATCATTTTCTCTTGTATTTCACAGATATTTCCTCGGGAATCTGTGTCAAGGATTCAGCGTTGGCTGGTGGAAACAAAAACATAATCTACATCATGCAGTCCCCAATGTCGGTCAGTATTTAAATCAGAAACTGACTTGAACTTTTTTAAAATATGTGACCTCGGGATTAGAGTCTAATCATTAGACTTCTAACAGCCTTTTTAGACGTGTTTTTCAACAGTCCAAGTCATGAAATTTTTTTTGTCCTTGTTACTTTTGCGCTTTTGTGACAAAAGTTTTATTATGAGAAAAATAAATTAATTTTGAACAATTTGGGGGGCTCTAGCCGGATTCGACCCGGACATCGACACGCTCCCTTTCCTAGCATGGAGCGAATTACTGATTGAGGGAGAGTTGACAGGGATTCCTCATTTCCTTGTCAAGTTTCAGTACATCTTCTTTTTCCCACTCCTCGCTGCTGCAAGGATCAGTTGGCTCATTCAGAGTATCCTACATGTAAATAAAAAATTTACAAACTGGAATATATGATTCTACATAATACCGTATCATGTTATGATACACATAAGTGCCAAAAGTTAATTCGTAAAATAAATTTAACTTTGGGTTGGTTGCAGGCCTACATGAAAGGGAAGAAATATCGTAAACTGGAAATCACAACGTTGCTGGCTCACTACTGTTGGGTTGCCTACTTGTCATTTGGATTTCTGAGTATCTGGGAAGGAATTGTATTTGTCATCATCAGTCAATTTGTGACGGGGATGCTTTTGGCCACTGCCTTCTCACTCAATCACAACGGGATGAGCATTCTGGAGAATAGTAATGTACTTACTACTGGGGAAATGGACTTTTCCAAGATCCAGGTCATTACTGGGAGAGACATTCGGGGAGGACCGTTCAACTTTTTCCATTTTTTCATGGGTGGATTGGACATGCAGGTTAGTGGACATGTTTAATATTCAATTGCACTGAATTTATTTTTTTATCAAAATTACTTTTTCACTAATTTAATTACTTTGTGTGGAAAGTTACCTTCATGCAGTGGTACTAACAAATAAAATTTTGAGTATGAATAGACATGGTATGATGTGAAATTTTTTGATAATGTTACTTGGCTTCTAATTATGTTATGGGTTTTAAATTTGATTGGAATGCAGTTCACACGTGACACGTCACACACATGTAGCGTAATGAATAATAATTCATAAAAAATATTTAGTTCAATCTAAACTAAAATGAACAATATATAATGGTATGTAAACGAGCGAATTTGTGCTATTATTTAGCAGCGTTATCCAGATATTTTTGCACTTTGATGTCAATCTGCTTGGCTCCCTCAATAATAGCACTTTTCATTTTGTCAAGAGCATCTTGTGAAATGAGTCCCTCACTGTATAAGGCAACAAAAAATGTGTTGAAATCTTTTGCCAACAAATTACGACCATCCATTTTTAGAGAGACATTGGCTGATTTCTTCTTTCCATTGATATCTGTTCCTGACTCAGTCCAATAAACAATTATAGCAAATTGAGGCAGAATGAAGGACATTGACTATATTTAAAAAAAGAGTCGTAACACATTTATCATTAAATATTCAGTATTCATGTCTATTGATAAATTAATCAATTTGTGAGTACTTGTATACCTTTTTCTTCTTGTCATCATCTCCCTTATTGTCATTGGCTCGAGCTACTGAAGCACATCTTGTCAGAGATACTTGTATAGAAATTCGGAGACAACTATTCCAACCATGATTAGATCCACTAGTGTTCAGACCAACAGATCCACATCCAATGGTGTACGAAATAATAGGATTTCCATTCTGAAGAATGTAGGATGGGTACATGTAAATATACTCTATAAAACAAACAAAATACACACATTTAAATATATAGTTATTATTTAGCTATGAAGTGTTATTATTTCGTATATTTTACTTACGAGAGGGAAAGTCCTTCTTCTGCCGGTCTTCATATTTGACAAAACGACGGAAGACTGTCTCATCTTTATCCAAAGATAGAAGAGGCATCTCTTTATTGAAAATATTTTCAATTCTCTGTGGAATCAAAGAAAAAATCACATATTCACATTCATATAATCACATTCAATTTACACTACAAATTTGTAAAAATATGGCAATTTTATTTAAATATTTGTAATTACCCAATTGTTTTGAAGGTCGAATAATTCCAAAAATGTCTTCTTCTGATCATTAGTAATTTTGCTGTGGGCAGTAGAACGACGAGCAGTAGTTTTTGGTGGATAGTACAATTGATAGACAGCATGAGCAGCGTTAGACACTGATTTTACATAATCGTAAACTCGACGAACATACCGGTGGCCAAAAAATTGATCATCTCTATCTTCTGATGACAACTTGCCATGTACTCTGCTTAGATGGTTATGTAGAGCTTTCATTGTATTAGTCTTTTTCGGGGTCACACAGACTACAAATATACACGAGATACTCATAATGATGGGAGAACCAATGATGAGTGAGGTCACTTGCGAATCCTTCATAAATTGTATCCATGTCATCGTCTTCTTTACACCCAACACATGAAAAGGTCACTCTAGCCATTTTACCACTGGTCGTCTCAATAATTTTGAAGTTTGGAGTAGCAATTGCAAACTTTTCTTCACCCAATCTAACTTTCTTGACAAGTTTATTTGCTGCTAACTCTGCCTCTTTAATTACAATCTTCTTTTTGATATTATCAACCCA
>WJFB01002334.1:0-20212 GCA_009870185.1 Pygmarrhopalites habei
TATGTATTTACATGTTAAAACATAGGGTATGCTCCTCACCGGCCCCACCCGGGTTCTAATTGGTCATTTACGGTAGATATAATATATTTAAGTATGCTTTTTACCAAGAGTTTCATTTCTTTTGCTTACAAATTTTTTATAAGTTCTAAGGAAACTGTAATTGTGTACAGAATATAATAAGAATAAGAATAAAGAAGAAGAAATTTTTTTTAGAGTTCAAAAAATAAAAAAATGCAGTATAGAAAATCACAACGAGCAAATAGAGCACAAGCAACCAAATTTTTTTTGAAGAAGAAAAAATAGAATCCATTTAAATATAAAATATGCATAATAGAAAATATTTGAAGGGGAGAAAATTGTGATATTAGTACAGTGACACCAAAAACACACACATAAACACCCACAAGTCCAAAACACACACACACTCACACTCACCCACAACACCAACAGATACATGTAGGAAGGCTGAGAAGCAAACCCCGTCATTCAAAAAATAATTTTTTTTGCTGGTTTTTCCTTTTGCATAAAAAACTTATGCGTAGAAATTCTGCAAGTGTACATACACACACACACACAAACACACACGTACTGTACATGTATACACAAGCAAAAGTTTAGAGAGGCGAGTCAAATGCAATTCATTCCACATGCACGTTCCACTTTCTCTCACGCTTTTCCCTCCTCTCTTTCGCATCAGATGCTCACAACAATGCTCAAATTTTTTCTACATATATAATATTTGCATATACAACAGACATGGCTCTTTTTTTCCTCCTCCTCATCCTTCTCTTGTGATTCATACATGAGACAGGCATGTCGAATGTCAGAGTTTTTTTTATAAAAAATAAGAATAGATATTCTATAGGTACGGGCATAGTTGGAAATATATATCCTCAACTTTTTCCTTTTCTTTCTTTTTCAGAAAAACTTTTTCCTGGTCCTCCTCCTCCTCCTACTCTTCTTCCTTTACTTCCAGACACATTCCGTTTAAACTCTCCAGTCCTTGTGACACAACACAAAGATATATATGCAGCATCTTCCCTCCACACACACACACCACGATACCACATTATACACGGCTGGAGTAGTACTACTGTGAGAGTACAAGAGGATAAAAGAGACTCATCAAGAGACAAAAAAAGCAATGAGGGTTCACTCTTCTTAAACCTTATTTTCTCTTTCTCTCTTTTAGTAGTAATATTTGACAATAGAATCTTTTTCTTTTCAAAATAATTTTCCTCTGTGTGTGTGTGCGTGTGTCCTCTTCGTCCTCTCGTCACTTTTTATCCTCTTCATCCATAAAGGCTTCCCAATTACTTCTTTTTCCATCATTGATTATACTGCTTAAAGATGTTCTTCAGACAATTAACATGTTCTCATTCTTATACTTGTTTCTCCTCCATCCTCCTTCTCCTTCTTTTGTACGGTTGATAGTCTTTTCCCTAAAAAATTGTGATGTTGAGAAATGAAGAGTCAAGATTTTGAAGGAAGACAAACAGATTGAAGAAAAGTTGGTGACATTGGAGAGAAGGGTAATTCATTTTATGAGAGAATTTTGAAATATTGGAATAGTGGGGGGAGATGAAGACACTGTCACAATTTGAGGGGAGGGGACAGTCCCAATATTTTATTCTTTGTTTGCTTGGCTGAAGAGAAAGCGAGAGAGAGAAGGGAGGGAGGGGTATAACTATATGATGAGTATGTGTCATCTGATAAATGATTTAGGGTTATCAGGGAACCAATGGTTAATTAAAATTATCATTCTCTCCTCTCTCTCTCTAACTTTTCACATTATAATGATAATGATGGGTAGTAGATGAGATAAGCGTCCTAGGAGTAGCACTGCATATCAGGAGGAAGGCATGGAGAAACGAGCCCTTACTTTGAGGATGAATGAGTCGAAGTGAGGACACACACACACAATCGACCATCGTAATTGATGATGATGACGATGATGACGGGAGTGCGGAAGTTATAAGAGATGGATGCTTCATTTCAAGTCGTATTATAGCATGTGAGCATCAAAACGACAAGAGACTCTTTCTCTCTCTTTCTCTCTTGGAAAAGACAGCATAGTCCTGTGGTACGGCTTCTTCTCATCATCCTCCTCCTTCTCTGCTTCAATTCAACTTTCAAAATCATCCCGAACTTGGTGTACACAGGAACAGGGATACACACGAGGAAGGCTGAGAGAGAAATGATCAATCATGCTTTCTAGCCCTTAAGGTGTCAAATATTATTTAAAGAAGTGAGTGACTGTAGACTGTGTGTGTGTATGTGGAGGAGAGAGCGAGAGATGCTCTCAGCGCTCGAATTTTGTTGGTAGTTCCTTTTTTTCTCCACTCTTCTCACTCTGGCCTCTCTGAAAAACTTGTATAGTGTTGTTCTAGTCAACGTTGCCAACATCATCAACATCACCATCATTGTCACTGTCCTCTTGTCATTGACTGAAGTCTCCTGTACACTCACATCACACACACACACACACTCACTCAAACACAACACAACACATTGAGAGAGGGAGGGGTAGAGTGAAAGCTTCAAGAGTAAAGTAGCATGGCAGTCGAGAAATAGAAGAGAAGGGGGGTAAGGGTGTTGTGAAGGTTGAAGGCGATGGTGTGGGGGGTAGGGGGTGTCAAATAGAAGTGCCAGTGGTGCCAAGTGAAAAAAATGAAGGTGATGTGGGGGGGGGGGGGGGTAGTGGGGGATTTTGGAAAAAGTGAAATGTAGAGAGAAAGAGAAAAAATCAGGTAACACGATCTAAACTTTTAGCAAGAGAGAAGGATTTTTTTTCAGTTGAACAATTGTGAACAGAGAGAGAGATGAGACGAGGTTGTATTTTTAACATGGAATAATTGATGTTAACATCATCACTCCACCCATTCTCACTCACCTCCTCCGCCTCATGTACATAGAGAATAAGGTGTGTGTGTGTCATTTGTATATTTGTAGGGCACACACACACAGAACTTACACCAGTTTTTTTCCTCTCTCTGAACAGCCGTTTGAGAACAATTCGTGAACGTAATTCGCATGGTTTAAGCTACAATATTTTTTCCTGTATGTCTCTCTCTCTCCGTCTCATATTTTTTAAAACAAGTACACAGTCAGTGTGGATTCAAAAGCCAACTTATCTGGAGTCTGGCGTGGTACTGGTAGTGTGTGTGGCTTCCGCATAGCATCAGTGAAGGAAGAATATGCGTATATATTTTGGTCGGAGTAAAAAAAGGCATTCATTCATGTTCATTCTTCATCCACATGACGTGTACTTTCCAACTCATTTTCAAATATTATCCTACATTCTACTTTATTGAGAGTGAGCATTTTAAAGGGACATATCCTGCCATGTCGTCACTCTTCCTCCACACACACATTTTATACTCTAATAATTATGAATATTTGTGTAGTAATTGCATTCACATTACTAGGTACTAATTAAATGTATGAAATGTATAAGAAGAGAGAAGGAACTAAATATTATAAAGAGAGAGGAAATACTATCATAATATTTTTTGTTTGAGCAAACTGCATATCACACACACCTCACCATTCCTTATTTTCCCCATCAATCCAGATTCATCATGGCCAAAATCAAAACTGATACCAACTACAGAGATATATTTAATTTAATAATAATTGTAAATATGTACGCGGGCACAATACAGCATGAGAGCAAACTTTCCTTAGTGATAAATATCCTTTGATCCAGACAAACGTAGGATAAATTAATTACTGATCACACACAATGGTGCAAAACCATTTCATTATTCATATATAAAAAAAGGATTCAGGCCTCTTCCTTTTTTTCTTGTGACCAACTCTGGGGCTCACTCACACGAAACGGTCAAGACTATTAAGACTTTCACTTGGCGACCTAATGTGTCGCTCCACTACTGATTGCTAACTATATTTTCTAGTGAAAAATAAAATTTTGGACTAAGAGACGAAACAAAATGTAACTTTCTCCGAGTTTGACTTGTGTAAAAAATATTTCTATAACTCGTCAGTCTTCTTCACTGGCATTTAACTTCTGTATTTTAAATACTTTTATGTTTTATTCTTAAAAACAAAATTTGACTCCTGGTAGCTTTCATTTAAATTAAAAATAGATACGTAGTTTTCTCAGTTAAAACTTGACTCTGTTCGTGCGAGTATAATAATGTATGTATTTTCCCATGAAGAATTTACACAAAAAAAGAGTAACAAAACTCAAAAAAAACTTTTTTTGTGAATTTCACAAAATAGAAAAATTGGGATACGAATATTTCTGCACCCATTATGTTTTTTTGTGATCCTTCACTACAAGAATGAAAATTGATGCTGGAAGAGAAACTATTTAATTTTTTGTCCTGCTACTAATTTTCTCTGAGTAGTCGTCGTAGAATAATTAAAGAAAAAATTGTGTACAAAATAGTAATAAAGAAATTTCCCCCCTTGTCTTATTTTCCCATTCTCCTCTTCGATGTTCCTATATATTCTTTTTTTTCTCTTTCAAAAAAATCTATCCTTCTGTATGTTTGTCCTCTCTCCTTGGAGTCCTTCTTCTCATTATCACATTAGCACAAATTTTTGGAACAGAGCCAGCACGAGCCAGCCTTTAGGAACAAAACTGACTACTAGATTAGAACCCATCTCTAACGAATCAGAGCTACAAAAAAGAGACTTCCTATCTAAACTAACAACTAAAATGTTTAAAGGATAAAGGAATAATTCTAGATAGAATATTTTATACATACTATTTAATACATATTATATGCACTACTGGGAAGGACAGAGAGAAAAGAGAGGAGAGAGAGAGAGAAGGGTAAGGAGAAAGAGAGAGAAGGAATTCAAAGGATTGTGAGAATCCAGGAAGGCTTTTCATTTGAAAACGACACACACAGTTCTCCCCTCTTCATCCACACACACGCACACAGTAGAAGAATATATTTATACATCTAGTTATAAAATACATTGTTATTTTATACACACACACACAACTCAGAATGGAACATGCATAGTCAATTTGGTTCAATAAATTAAATGCTTTGGCATTGATTTTGTCTCTCAAAATTATACAGACTTGAAGTTACAAAACTCTTCTTCTCTATTGCTTTATTGCTTTTCCCTCTTCGTCTCAACTTTCCAGACTTGTGCAAAGCAATGCCCTCCACAATATTATCTTCTGAGCCTGTGTGTCTCACTCTCTCTCATCTCTCTCTGGTCTGACTGCCATATGGTATGCATCTTCTCAGAGAGAGAGAGGAAGAGAGAGAGAAAGACAACTCTCAAGACATCAGACTGGCGTTAACGTGAAATTTTATCGAGTAGAAATATTTAAATAGGAGAATATATTTTAAATTGTAATACTATTAGCTCCATTCCCACATATTACAAGATAAAGAGAGAGACTGTGTGTGCGTGTTCAAAAGATTTATAAACTTTTTTATACTCGTACCGTACATTGTGCATCGTTGTAACTACTTCTAGGTATGCACACATCTGTACTCATACTGTACGAATTTTATTTAGTTTTTGTTTGAAAGTCAAAAAGCCTCTCCTCCCTGGACTCTTGATCTGTTTGCTTTTTATAGCTTGCTTAGATTACATTTTTGAATGTTTTGAAAAGGAGGGGAAAGAGAGAAAGAGGGGGATTGACTAGGGAAGCAAGAAATTTGGGAGGAGGACGATGAGAGGGAGAGGGAGGTTCTATTAATCTATTTTAGTTTTTTTGTTTTGTAGGGGTTAGGATACGTGTGGTAGCCTTGAGCGGTTTTACCTGTTGGGATCGAACTTCAATCTTGTCACTATAAACGTAGACTACACGATCTGTAGTGGTAGCAGTTTGGGAAGAGGCAACTGCAGAGGTAGAAGTAGTTGTACGGCCGGGGCTAGCTGCCAAAAACGGTAGTGTCTTCGCCCCCATAAGAGAACAAGCATATGTAGCATAGCCAAAGCCACCAAAAAATACATTGAGGTACACTCAGGCATTCTTTTTTTTTAAGATGACGAGACTTACATTAATTAATTCATCAACAAATATTAAAATATTTATATAGTAGTAATTTTTATAGAGATTTTTATAGAGAGAAAAAAAAAGGAAATCATAGAAGAGACTATTTATACTTTTATAGACGAAAAAATGGGAAGAGAACACAAAATAAGAAATTAAAATGTTTTTTTTTCTCTTTAGAATTGAACAGGATTAAATTGATTCATGAGGTTAGGGGACACACAAAAATAGGAGTCAAGTCAATGGACGGAGAATCATTATTTTTAAGAACGACGAAAATTAGTTTAATAATCAATTTTCCAAAAAACTTCTTCAACGAATAAAAATCATCCATTTCAAATACTAAACTGTACAGAAATAATGACAAGAACACACAATAAATTTACACCAGGATAATTTTTGTTCCCTGAAGGAAATTTTTGGACCATTTCCATCCATTGATCTGATGAATCAATTTAATAGTTCCACAAGAAATTATAATGAAAAGAATAAATTAAAAAAGTAAGTATTTTTTACAGTATTTTTTTCAATAAAAAAAATCTAGTGTGTCCGTATATTTTATATGTATTTGTTACTGTTCAGATGTATATTATCTTTTTTGATAAATCATAATAATTGTTGTACAGACTTTAGTATAAATTCTTTTGTTGTATATTCTGATAGTTGTGGTCTGTTTAGTTCAAATGTATTTTTTTTGTTTATATAAAAAGTCTGTCTGTTCCCTTTCTTGTTTTGATGTACTATGGCATGTGAGGTCTTTTTCAATAATACCGAAATACCGTTGGACTCTACTTCAAATTTTCTACTGCTATCATTTTTGCGCTGTACTGTACTTTTACTTTTAGCAAATAGAAGGAGAAAGTGAAAACACCAAAAATTATTTTCTCCACTCATCCATCCTCCACACTTCCAATTCTCTACATGTGAAAGTATGGATTGTGGTTGGACTACGAGTGGTTCAAAGAGAAACCATTACAAAAATCCATCAACTATCAAATATAATCTGATTAATAAATTAAATTACTGTCAGCACACTTCAAAGTTTACATATATATATTTCAAAAATTATTTGTATATTGTATATACAAGATGCAAAATTTGTATTTGTAGTAAAAAATTCGTATTATAAAAATATACTCATGCATAGAAAATTCCGTACCAGTTTTGCACCAAAGTTTCATGAAGGGCCAACTGATATTTTTACTCATATTTTTAGCACGTAGGTATGTAAGTAGTACCTACTCTTTACTTTTACTGCAGCAGCATAAAAAGTTATTAAGAAGAGAAGAAAAATAGCAGAAGAAGAAGACCATGTAGTTTAATAGAATGAGACCTTATTGGGTAGCGTGTGTACTTGTCTGGTTGTGTCTGCGTGTGTGTGTGTATTAATATGTATATTTATGTGCATTTTTTGTTGTACAAAAAGAAAATAAAAAATATAGTATTGTCATTAGCCATCTCAACTAAAAAAAGAGTAGAGTTTGTAGTGTGTGCTCCAGTAAAGAATTACCATTATATTAATATGCAGAAATAAGAGTCCATAACACTCTCTCTCTTGCAGTATTTGTATGATTTAGAGACTCATAGCAAAAAAAGTTGTAAGTCTGCTGCATATATTTGTAGAGTGTACATTTTTTTGTACAAAGTATAATCATCAAGAAAGTACATTTCCCCCATTCTTCAACAAAATTTTGTTGAAGGAGAATGAATTTCACCAAAAATTCCTTGTCCTACCCCCCTTCTATAATGTATATATGTGTACTGTATTTAGAACGTGTGTGTAAAATATAACTTTTGTGAGCACTAGTTGAACACAAAGGATCCTTTTGTACCATCCAAAGTCCCAAGTACAGCACCATCATCAAATATCCTCAATACACTTTCCTCCTTCATACTACATGTGTATGGATTAGAGAAAGAGAGAGTGAAAGTGTGTGTGTGTGAAGTCCTATATATTTCAATTTAATTTTCCCCTTATTTCCCCTATTGTGAAATTTCTTTTTTTAAAAACATGTTTTTAAAAATAAAATACTCTGAACTTTCTCTCACTCTCTCTCAACATAAAAACAGAGACCATCCACAGCATGTGTCTACCACTCCTAGCTAGACACACTCTGCCAAATCACCGTTTCCTTAATATCCTCATTTTGAGAGAGAGAGAAGGAAGAGAAATTCTCTTAAAGAATGATAATTTGTCCAAGATTTATCCTTGTGTGTTATTTTTTCCTCTCTAAATTTACAAAAATTAAAGGTAATTTCTCCTCCCCGCCAAGGAGTGTGAGAGTGAAGGTGTGCGTAGTGTGTGTGTAAATTGGATTCCCTTCATTCTCCTCCTCCACCTCCTCTTTCTAATGAAGTGCCATCAAAGTCTACCGTCTGTCTAAAGTGCATTGCTTTATCAAGATTGAGTGAATCGCGGTTGACGACAAGAACAGAGAAAGAGGGAGAGAGAGACATTCACAGACTCCATGTGAATGGAACTAAAATGGATCTCAGCGTGTAATCTATCTAACAGCCTCAACGCCTGTCACCACACACACACACACAAAGCTTGGAAAACCCAGTCATCAGACACCGGAGAGAAAGACAGAAAGGACACAAACACACCTTGAAGTGAACGGGGTAAGAAGGCGAGGTGGAAAAATTTTGTTCATGCTGGGCATCTTTGTCTTCATTCAGAAAGGTGGAAAACACCACCCGAGACAAATTCTCACCCTTAAATTAAGAATGGGCGGGGAAATCTGAATTTGAGGAAAAAAAGGGGAGATTTTAAAATCTCTTTCTCTCTCTCTCTCTATCGCCTGTCCTTCGAAATAAACGTAGACAAATTCTCTCAAAATTTGCACACTCAATTTTTGCACACAACTTTAATTCACTCCTTGCTTTCTCTTTTCACACACACACACAGTTTTCCCCTCCATCCTCGTTATCATCATCCTGGAACGATATATCATATGACTTTCACTCTCTATCTCGAGTTGATTGATCCTCCAAAAAGGTGGGGAGGAGGGAAATGAAAAAAGTATGAACATATTTTCCCCTGTACATAAGTACTATACGTATGGATTGTGTGTGTGTCCAGGATAGGATGTGCTGATATGGCTCAAAAGACGTGGCCTCAGCACACACACACACACTTCTCTCACTATTTGCCTTGTGGAAAAAATCCAATTGAATTGAAGTCCCCAGTGTAAAAGTCAAATGACAGGTAGTTGGCGAAGAAGAGACCAATCAAATCAACACGGAGAGAAAGAAAGCCATACTCTTGACGAGGACGGAGGAAAGTATCCTTATAGCCCCTCCAAACACACGGGCACACACACACTTATATAAATTGGTGTAGAGTATACACACAAGACAAAAAAAGTTAGTTTGTGCTTCATGTTAGTTTTCCTCCTCCCTCCCTCCCTCCCCTCTCTTTCTCTCTCCTTTTTTGCCCAAGACTCTTTTGTCGGTCCGAAGGATTGATTATGTAAATAGTAGCTTTTGCTCTTTTCAAAAGAAAGCAAGTCCACAGAGTAAAGTGAGAGTTGAAGTTGCTTTCCCTCTCTCTTTCTCTCTCTCCTGTCTTTTAGAGTGAGTGCGTAGCAGGTTATAAGAGAGAGGGAGAGACAAGAAGGTAGAAATCGTTGCACTTTATCCTTAGCAGATAAAAATGGTAATGCTGTGGTGGTTGAGAAGCAATTGGAAGAGCACGAATCGCCTCGATAATGTAGCATTGATTTATGGAGAACACAATCATAGAACTTTCCTATGAGAGAAAGAGTCTGAGTGAGAGGGTGTGTGTGTGTGTTCTCACTCTCTCAATCTTTCTGTGTATGTGTGTCTGTGGGTAATATGTTCCCCTTCCTATTTATTGGTCCTAGGGTGTTAGCACTGTGTGTGTGTCTGTGTGGGGAGGGAGGCTTTATAAATTTGCTCCTGCTCAAACTAGACTTTCTCTCTCTCTCCAAGACGAATGCAGAAAGAAGGGAGTAGAATACTCTATCTCTATTATGGTATAGAGGTGGTGGGTCGATCACTCTCTCACGCACATACATACGCAGACACACACTATGTGTGTTTATATGTATATTGGATAGAGATACGTAGTTTTCAACAAGAGAAAAGGTGGTGAATTGGGATTGGGACTACCTTAGCCTTTCTCTATCTCCCTCTCCCTGTGTGTGTGTGTTAGAGCAGAGAAAGGAAGATAGAGAGAGTGTGTGTATGTGTGTTAACAAACGTTCTCCTTTCTCTCCGAATGTGAACCAAGTGGGACAAACTTTTTTCTCACCATCTCAACCACTAGCCTCAGCCCTCCAGTCTCAACTTAGCCTCAGTCTTGTTTTAGCCTAGCCATGCCTGGTTGAAAAAGTTTTTCCGCTTATTTCTCCAACTCACTTTCCTTCATTTCTCATTCCTACATTTCCCTCCTTCTCCTCCATTCAGGAGGAGAAGAAGGAGGAGCAGGAGAGTCTCTTTTAGCTAGCCAAGTTCCTTCGCCACAACTTGTCCACAATGATTTAGTTCTGTATTAATAGTACTCATCTTGGACTCTTATCTCTAATATTCTCATTCCATCCTCTTCCCTAGTATATATACTCTAATGTACAGGAGTGGACGGTGTGTGTGTGTGTCCGTATTGGTGAAGGAGAGTATATGCTAGGGAGCAATGGGAATATAGTGTCGATATTCTCAAAGGCGAAAATGTGGCCTTAATTTCAATTCCTCCTCCTCCGCCTTCTCCTCACATTTCCTCCTAGGAAATCTATGAGACCATTTTCATTTAACTACAGCTATTCTTCATCTTCCATCCAAGACGCTCTTCCCTGAATTCAAAAGGATCCTTATCTCTACCTATCTCTCTTTCTCTCTCTCCAATCTCTCCCTCACACACACACAGAAATATACGTGTGAGCAACCCCCGCTGAATCCTCACAATGCCTTAATGTTTGCAAATTTCAAAATTTCAGATTTTCTTCCACTCTCCATCCATGCGCACACAACACACACACACACGGCCCTGAAACTTGAGATAGAGCTTCATCAATCGAGAAACTCACTTTTGGAGTTGAATGTGCTCAGACTCCACAATACAATGTGTGAAGACAATACCAATAGTTGGTGTGCAAGGATGACCATTATCCTTGACTAAATTGGTTACCAATTGAGAGAGTCAGAGAGAACAAAACCTTTTTGTCCAAGATAGTAATTATTTTATGAGGAAAGTTAATATTACAGGACACGGTTAATATTGCTAATAGAGATTCGAAATTAAATTTACGATTACTCAAATGACTTTCACAATAGAACATTTCAGACAATTATTGCTCATTTTCTTGCATTCTCATTTGAGACGCTGTTAAAACTATATTTTTTTTGTCTGCTACGAAGTTTAATGAACGTTTCTCTTCAATGTACATAAATTAGGAGGGTAACAATGATTGACATTTAACACAGATCAGGGTCAATGATTTTGAATTTGATTTTATGTGACTCCTTTCATTCTCTCTCTCTCTTCTTGTCTCCATCCGAAAAGCTAGAGTGTACTGCCCTTGTGTGTGTGAATTTATTCCACTGAGACTAGACAAGATAACATGGAGAATCATCTTCATCTTATTCTTCGTACATATGTACATGTACACACTGTCTCTTTGTGTGTGTGTCTGTGTGGAGTTTGGGCTGGGCCAAAACGCATCTTCGCAATGTCTGGAGAGGGCGGAGGACTTATCTTTTCTCTGGCAAAGTAGTCAAGTCTAAATGAAAGCGAAATGTGAATGGGAGTAATGGAAGCTTGGAATCAAGACAAAGGGACATAATTAAGAGACTCCAATGTAGACTAGATAATAATAGGGAAAACAGTCGAGCTCCTTCATGTACATACATATACACAATAGAGTTTGCAATCCTCACATATTTCCCCGTCTCTTCCCCCCCCCCCCCTCTCTCTCTCGACTCTACTCTGCTCTGTGCTGGTTGGGTCTCCCTGGTCTTTTTTAAATGTACATTTTCTCTCATACAAATTGTATATGACTGACCCTCCTCCTCTCTATCTCTTTTGTACTCGTATATCCATAGTTCAAATTCTCTTTTCCTCTTCCTCACTCCTTCAATATACACTGCAGAGAGAGAGTATAGAGATGAAATGATGTGCTGCTCTGAATCTTCCACACACACTACTCTCTCTACTTCCCTACAGCCTCAACTTCAATAAGAAATGACTTAAGAACAAATTATAAACGAATACGAGCTTCAACTACTCCCCACTCTCTCTCACACAACACAGTTCAACACACATCCAATACACACGCATTGGGTACATACTGTCTTACTCAATCTTAATGGACCACTAGCTGCCACTGCCATCCCACACTGCCACTGACTCGTGTTCTCTGTGAGAGAGAGACAGAGAGAGAGAAAAAAAGGGGAAAATCTGGGCAACCATACAGCCCAGCATAAGAAAGCACAACCATCTTCTTAAAGCTCTCTCTCCCCAGTTACCCAGTAAATATATTGTAAATCGGAGTGAGTGTGTGTGCGTTGGCAAAATTCTTTTGGTAGTGGTGCAGCCAGAGTCTACTGCTCTCTCCGTCTTCCTATGCGTATGTAGACGTGAAGAAAGTGTATGTAGCATTGTAAGGAAGTTGGAGATGGTCTCTTGCATGTCATTATTATAATTGCTCTCTAGCTCAGCCATTAAGAGCCTAGGGGACGCTGAAATATGAGAAACATTATGGAGTTTTGGCATCACGAGTCGAATGTCTATCTCCCAACCGAGAGGCAAGGAAAGAAAGAGGGAAAGAGACACACACACACGCGGAGAGAGAAAACTGGAGTAGTGGGCTACCAACTCATCTTTCCTCTCTTGTCTGTTGCACTACTAAACTTTTTTCCTCTCTCTTTTCCATCTCCATCTCAACTCACTAGAGAGACACAGACTTTGCATTTTCCGGATGCCTTTGAGCATGTACGAAGAGTCTCTACTACTGTCTCTCTATGTGTGTCCTGTACACACACGTGTATATAGCCATAATATTAGTTCGGCGTGTGTGTGTACTCCATTACTATACAAATATGTATTTGTTTCTTTTGCCTACTGCTGCTCCTGAGATCCGTGTCCTGGACGACCCCATACTGCCTCTCTCTCTCCTTTACTCTGTACTTTGAGAATTTTTTTCTTCGTCTGACAGGAATTTGGCAAAAGTCAAAATGGTCATAGGCAGCTCATGAACATTTTTTCCTCCTCTCCTTCCCTATCATTGACTATGTGTGTATACATACAATGTATGTATGTTGAGGGGATGCACATGGAAAGGAAAGGAAGATGATGGAGACCACCTTTGGTGGCCACATCTTGTCTATCCTGCATCCTCCTCCTCTTCCTCAGTTTACTTTGGTGCACCAGGAAGTTTGGAATTTGAGACTGACGGTAAATGGATCCAGATTTGTTATTAATAATATTATTTTTTTGAACAGACACAAGTATAATCCTCCTCTACCCACATTCCACTCCTCACAAGTGAACATATTTTTTGATGATGTACTTTCCATACTAACTTGGGTGTGTGTGTGTAATTGAGCACGGATTATTGTAAATGTGGTGGTGATGACTCAACTGTAAATTATTTAAAAAGTGATGGCAATTTTTTTTACAAGATGATGTTTGCTCGTAAAAATGTTTAGGTCTCTTTCTTGTCCTCTTTTGTATACTCCTTCTTGAATAATTTTTTAAATTAGATTGCCGGTAATCCTATTTATGTATAGTAGTATAGTATTCAAGAAAATACAACGTTTATTAAAGTATCATTAGCTGTAGCGTATCACATATGATTGTGTGTATGTGATTGTAATTTTTTCTACACATTATTTAATGTGACATAAAAAGCCTGCAGTTTAAATTGTTGTGAAGCTATTATATACATACTTTTAAAGTGTGTGTAAGCTGGAAAAAAGCTGTTTATATTTATTATTAGCTAATTTTTGTACATGGGGAAGGCCACCGTCTGATTAATATGACTTAACTAGTAAAGATCTCTTCCCCGTCGCCTGATCATGATCAAAATTTGGCCAACTCATTACTCTGCACTTTTTTACATTGTGTGTGCGTGTTCAAGTATAAAAAAAAGCAAAAGGCACACTCTCCATTCATTCTCCAAAATAAATAATAATAAAAATAATTCTACATTGAGTGTGTACATTTAATAGTATATATATAGTATATAGGTATTTAAAAATACTTTCTACTCAGCTCCAACATATTTTTACATTAGCTCTTATACTTGTATACGTATATTTGTATAATTGTGGCAATGTGTGTGTTTTGATGCGTATATGGTATGTTAGTAAGTATTATATACAGCAAAGACTTTGTGAGGTTATATATAGAAAAGGATGTGAGACTCGAGGTAAGGTATAATATACAAGTGTCGTATATATTCACAGATTGGGTACAAGAGTTTTGTGAAAAAAAATATATATAGGTATATAGTATATTTTTGGAAATGCATGATGGTTAAATATAACCTTTTGTTTTTTCTGTACGTACGTTCTTGTTTCATGTAAAGGGTTAGTATTCAGAGTTAGGTATATAGTATATAGTATGGTACATATATATATGAGATTGGATGATGAGAGTAAGGTATATTCATGAAGTATAGAGTGATAGAAAGTGGTAGAAAAAAAATGAGTATGGAAATGAAAAATAAAATAAATAATAATGAAAAAGATGTGGTAGTAGTAGTTAATAGTATTACTGGAAAAAGAAGCCTACACATACAAAAAGATGTTATAAAAAGACACGAGCAGAACAATAATAATTTTGGTTTTTAGTATATTCATTAATAATAATAAGAAAAAGAAAAAACAAGAGAGGAGGTTTGTAGGTAAAAGGTTTCAAGAATTTGAACGTTTTTTCTTTTTTTTAAAATAAAAAACAAATTTCAATTTTTCGTTAAAATGTCAGCCAGAGAAACTTAGATCACCTGGTAACGTTGAGGACAACATCGGGCAGGACAGCAAAGTTGAAGGAAAGCCGACTGACCTCCAATCGACAAGTGTGGCGAGGGTGGCGGTGACGGAGTCCCCGGTCTTTGTTGACTTGTTTTTGGCTGACCATTGTAAGGAACTTCCATCTCGACAAATTCACGATCCTGCAGCGATTCATACAGTATAGACACAGTACAGACACACTCTTCCCAACTATTCTCTGACCTCACCATCCCTCTCCCTTTCACTTTTTCCATTTTATATAGACATAGTCAAGAATAACACAGCTTTACTCGTATAGGAACGTATGTTACGTCACAAACCAAAAGTCTCAACAACAGCAAAACAAAAACTCCCTCTAAATTTTTGCAAATGTTCTTTTTTTCTCTATATCTTTCCCAATTTTTTTGTCAACGAATACATTATGTCATTTACATAAAACATATTTTTCTTCTTGTTCAGTTCTCATGGACGAGGGTAATCACCATTAAAACTTTCCCTTCATGTATGTGTTTGTCCTTTTACGTCTGTTTTTATTTTTCTCAACATTTTTTTCAGACTATTTTTCTGGGAAAAATATGAGACTTTCTCCATTTTATTGTGCGCGTTTGAAAAAAATCCATGACTTTTGTACATAATATTGTATTGTACTGTATTGTCTTTTCTTGTCTTGTCTTGTGTGGTAGTGTGCACACACCCCTCTGTTTCTTTTCCTTCTTTGTATCACAATAATATTAAGAAAAATGTTGGGTACACTTGAGTGCCCAAGGGGTGGGTGACTCCATTTATTATTATTATGTGATTATTTTCCTCCCTCCGTCCCGCCCTATAGTCTCTTTTCCCTCTTTTTTCTTCCCTGAAAAATGATGATGAACATGTTTCATACAGTATCATGTCTAATGTCTTGTATACATTTCTGAAAATCTTTTTTGACTCTTCCTCACAATTGCACTCGTTAATCTCTCTTCTCCTCTTCTTCAGTACACGTACATGTGTGTCTACCCTCCCAGTCTCTGTCCTTTCATGGACTTGTGTATGTCTGTGTCCACGTCCTTGTCAACGTCCGACTAACGACATTCTTCTTCTCGAGGGTCAACATGATTTTGAGACAGGAGGATATAGTCACAATAAAAAAAATTCTTTTGACAAATGTCGTCTGGCTCAGTTCAATTAAAATTTTCTAAAAATATAACGTCCCATCACGACATCAGACATAATATATATGTATATGTGTGTCTGTGTTATTTCGGAGGATGAAAAATATAAAAATCTATAAAAAGCTGTCTTTGTACCAAAAAAGTCAATTTTTCCCTTACATGTCTGTATACTGCTCACACAGTGGTGTCACCCTTCAAAAATACAGTTTACAATGAGATGACAATTTTTTCAAAATGTAGAAAGGAAGCGACACCGTTCGAGACATACTGTAGCATGTAATAACGTCCAAACGACAATCAAAGCGACTTGATCACAATCAAAAAATAAGAAGTACTTCAAAAAACACAGTCAAAACCACTTAGTACGGAAAATACAACGGGTGAAGCGAACGAGTATAGTAGAAAATGTACTTTCTTCTTTCCTTCAAAATTTTCATAAATAAATGGAAGCGACTTTCTTGAAGCAAATTTATATATGTACAAATTTGTGAACGGAAGGAAACGAAATCGAGGATTTCTCAAAATTCATTCTTTTTTTGGATGTGTGTAATTGAGTCGACAAGGAAAGACTAATTATTTACAATGTCATGCTAATGTTTTGAAAATTTTTATCCCTGTTTGACTTACTTATTGTGACTTACGGAAAAATAAGTTGAAAGTTATTTGTCCTCATAATAATAAGTAGTGAAGGAATAGAATGGGATGATGAAGTAAAGTGCGTGTAACTTTAAATGGAAGTACACACATCCTATCACAATCCAATGTATTTCCATGTGTAGCTATAAACCTATTCTAAATATTATTCGTTGATCCACTTATTCTTTCCTTTTTACTCTTCTTTTTTTGTTGTTGTCTTTCCTTCCTCTATTCTCCCTTTCTCTCATATTTGCATGATACTATCAAAAGACACATTTTATGTGCAGTACATTTCTAGGGGCCATGTTGTTTTGCTGTTATTGAGTTATTATTATGACAATTGTTATGAGGGCAATTTATAATATTTTTTTCACCGGATATACATTATCGTACGTACACAAACACAAAGATACACACATATCAGTATGTATATTTGTGTGTCTCCTGTGAACATTCTATTTCTTTGAGGAAATTGTAGCCTCTTTCTTTTTTCGTGGAAAAAAAAATACACCAAAGATAAAAGAGGGGGAATATAAAAGTGGAGGGGGAGGAAAGAGATAGATGAAAACTTACTGTTGTTTTTTCTAAACATCGAAGTAGATGATGATGCTGTAACTCGAAAATGTCTTCTTCTTTACCATCGTCAATCTCCAGGCCAGACTCCTAAACACACACACACGCAAAGTGGTATTACAATTTTTAATCCTTATTCCGTTTGTCTACATCCTATTTCGATTCATTAATTAGTTTTAAATTTTAACAGACGACTTACTTGGGCAGCCAGCTTAGCCTCCACAGCCTTCTTTTTACTAACGAATGCAGCCCCGGAAGAAGCTTTTGCAATTCGTATTCTGGCCAGTCGGGCTTTCTGTACATTTTAAATGGAAATTCACGCATTAGAAGATGACTCACCATAATCTCATTCTAAGTATACATGAAATATTCCAGGAGAAAGTCTGGGAAAGTTGGTAATGGTAAATAAACAGTTGACTACGTCATTGCATCATTTACAAAAAAAGTTACGACATTAAAACTACACTACTCATTTCATTTCAAAATAAATTTACTACATGACTCCATTTCTTTTGTTGTCTTTTGTGTGTCGTAAGCATTGTCCAGGAATTTTGAAAAACTGAAACTATTTTTAGTTTACTACGTTTTACCCACACACAAACCCACACGATTCAAAGTAGTTTCAAAATATTATGAAATTCGTGTGTCCATGACCCTCCCAGACTTTTCTAAAAATAATGATTGCAAAATAAATTCTAAATAAAGGAGATGAAGAAAGATTGGATTACCTTTTGTGCTTTCCTCTTGTCTGCCCTTTGATTTTGATGATAAATCTGCAATGCAAAAAAAATTTCTCTTATTCAAATCTTTTTTCCCTTTAGCATTTAATAAAAGTACAATCACTGAAAATTATGCCATGTCATGAATGTAATGTGCAAATAAATAAATAGAAAATTATTTACCCGACTAAAATTACTGACGATAACTGGAACTGGAAGAGCGATGACGAGGACTCCGCTAAGAGAGCACACACCCCCGACGACTTTACCCGCTATCGTCTTAGGAACCATATCCCCTGTGAACCCCCATCAATTAACACAATCCACCATCAGTATCCGTCCCAATCAAAACTACTTACCATCCCTTTAGTGTCATCATCCCTCACAGTCCCCACACGGCACCACACACACACACACACACACACTAGTCAAGAAAAATTCCAACTCACCGTATCTGTAACAGAAAAAAAGGAGACAGAAATGTTATTAGTCCATCATAAAATGTCACAATCTATTTGTAACCCCTAACATTACGACCACCTTGTCCACACACACCCTCTCTCTCTCATCCTTTCTCTGCCAGTGTCATAAATGATATTTCATTTGTTTGATATTGTAAATAGACACAAAAATGGAAACCCCTTATTCCCTGCACAGTATAACTATGTGGATACAAACAAGTAGGGCCTCACCATTTATCACTTTATATTACACAATTTCCTCCTCAAGATTGCATTGCCCAACCTCCACACACACACACACACCACACTTACACACTGGAGACACAGTAATCATAATAATAATGTCAACCCTTGTAACTTTGCCGTCTCCACCATCATGTCACGTCACCATCCATTTCTCCTTTTGGGTCATATAACACAAGGAATTTGTGGATGTGTGTTATGTTGTGTTGTGTGTTATTCCTATTTTTTACAAAACATACTAACTCCTCTCGATTATCCCAACGGCATATTGCTCCCCCTTCCCCTCCTCCTCCTCAATCTCCTATCATACACACGTACATATATGGTACAAGCTGGAGAAAGTGGATAGGAATTTCCCTGTACAAAGTTACAAACACTCCCTCCCTCCCTTTCCCCTTATATATAAAAATATAATATATAAATATATGGGAAGAAAGTTCTTTCATTCTTCTCTATCCATTCAGCCATGAGCCTTGACAAATAAATTAATAGCTCCTTCCCTCCCACCTCAAAGTTTCTCTCCTTCCTTCTCTCTCTCTTCTTTTATTCCCTGAAAAGATTTTTCCTCTGTCACCACCACCATCACCACATGCCACATCCCCACCACACATACACACACACACTCACTCTCACTCTCCACTGTACACACCCTCTTTTTCTTCAACCACCCACTAAACATATGAGAGGGAGGGAGAGGGAACAAAAGTATTTACCCACGGGTGATCAAGTACATTCTAAAAATGGGAACGTAATTGATTCGTTCCATTGTGTTCATTCACTTTCTCCATCATCATACATACATCCATATGTACTAGACAAGCGGACACACACACACAACTATCCACAGTGTATTATTCAGTTAGCTGAGCTGACTTGAGCTTTCTCTCTCTCTCTTTTTTGAAATTTTCTTTTTTTATTTTCCCTCATATTAAATTCCTGATTCTTTCACCTTCTCTCCTCAGCCATTGCAATGCAAGAGGGGAAAGTACTCTCTAGTCCATTACAGTACGTATGTATGAGGATAGATTTTTTTTCAAAAAAAAAGTTGAGACTGACGAATGGAACGAAGGAGAGGAAAGTAAATCGGATAAAGTTTAAAAAGATTGTATTATATTACATAAAGGATTTCCTTACATTTTATTTAGTTACATGGATACCCATTCAGTTTTATGAAGGGTCTCTCCTCTGAGAGAGAAGAAAATGGAGAAAGAGAGAATTCTCTCTCTCTCTTTTAAAGGAAAACTTTATTTGGTATAGTACGTGCCGTGTAGACTTTGCTGACTGTTCTCGAGACTAGTAGAGTATGAAATCTAGATGATGATGATTATCACTGGTTAGTCCCTCGATGCTATCTAATAAGTCTCTCATCGATTACTATGTGGGGGCTATTCAGAAGAGAAGAGGAGAATGAGAGAGAGGGGGGGGGGAAGAAGAGGAGATGGAGAGATTAAATGCAAGACGGAT
>WJFB01002335.1:0-20205 GCA_009870185.1 Pygmarrhopalites habei
TGTGTGTGTTTGGTTGTGTGATACCTTAAGTGTTGTTTATTATTATTTGAAATGATTTGTAGAAACTTTACAAATGTTTAAATTATAAATGTGTCTTCACTGTACACACATTACAATCATCTAAGTCTTATCGTTGTGTAATAAGAAGACCAAGACTCTGGCCGCCTCCCTATTAATTGTGTATAGTTCCTTGTTTTGTGTTTTCAGTCAGGAAACTTGAGAATTTTGTTTTTTTTAAAAAAACGTTTCTCTTGTTTTGGACAAAATGGGTGCGTCATGTTCATCTTGACTGATCATCATTTGCTGACTTGACATTCTCGTGTCAGGAGTAGTCGTGTAACAAGTGCGGGAGCTATTTTGCAGTGGCTCAAATGTCATATAACTGATGATGATCACATTCTTATTAATTTTTTGTCTGTGAAACTCATGGTGGGTGGATATCCGGGTATGAGCCGAGATTTGTGTGAGTGAGGAAGATCCAGGCAGTTTCAAACAATTTGTATACAGTGTATCCAGTAGTATGCACATTCATTGTAAGTTTTTTTAAGTTTGTAAAAGGTCGTGTTGAAAGAGGGGAATATGTGATTATTATGTGCTTGCTACCCGATTGTTAACCAATGTTTTAGTGGAGTACTTGTGGCTTCAGAGTATTAGTGAGTAACATATTTCGTTATCATCTACTAGAATTGTACACTATCGTCAAGTTGGTTCAGACAGATTACGTACACACACACACACATTATTCTATATCAAGTAGAAGACCCATAACTACAGATATGTATCTTAAAGAAGGAACTTAGAGCCGACTGTTGTTATAATCTCATTATAAATATATCATATGTGAACTTCGAACCAACTTTGTGTACTTATATATAGCTCACACGTCATGAGTAGCCTGAGAGAGATATTCACCATAAAGTATCAAATTTAAAAAAAATTAAATTGTGCTACTATCATTTCGTTCTTCACTAATAGTGGGATTAGAATTATTCAAGTGATGTAAAAGTAGAGACGACTGTACGCGTGTGTGTGGTGTTGTGCATGTACAGTCTGTGTGACATGTACACTAGGTACTGTTGTACTGTTTTTCATAATAATAAGTAATACATGGTGGTGAAATAGAGAGAGAGAGAGATACTAAGTTCATCAGCAGAACTTCGTGGCTTTTTGTGTTGAAATGTGACAATGGAAGATGTTGATTGTTCAGTAAAGCCTGGGGAAGAAAAGAATAGAGGTAAAATACTAATGTGGATCAATCCCACACGTCCATAGTACTCTATTCCAAATCAAAATGTTTCATCTGCACCCCATTCTGAAAAAGGAAGATTTCTCAGTCTGAAATTACGAGTGACTTTGACATTTTTATTTTTCTTCAAAAAAAAAATATTTTTTTTTGTCAAAATTCAAGAAAATTTTTGTCCTTTGATGTAAATCTTTCACAGTGAAGGTAAGCTTGTGTTTGGTACAACTTTAGAAATTTTGGAGCTTTTTTCATCTTGTCTGACACACATGGGGAGATAGACATTATTAGCTAGCATGTGTGGAATTATTTTCTGTTATAGCTCACTCACTTTGTGATGCTCGTAGTGTGGTAAATCTGCAGATGAACCATTTTGATTCTAGACTATTGAAATATACATAATGATATGTATGTACATGTAGACACTGCGTCGTGTGCGTGCTATTTTTTGTGAGATTTTCATTGTGTATGTTTGTGTAAAGCAAAAAAAAATTCTGCAGTAGATTTTTAATGAGCTCCGCCCGTCACTGGAAGAATTTTTGCTTTTGAAAATCAAATGAGTCAAGGTATAAGCAAGCAAATAGAAATGTTTTTTTATCCTAATTATTCAACCTTTTGATCAATTGAGGGGAGTTTGTTGGTGAAAAACAGTGGAAAAACACACATTAAATATTTATAGAGGTGAGGTGTTAATGCTTATAATGTATTTGTTTGGTTGTGACACAAGTTGTGTCATGTTTTATTGTTGTACATAATTAGTGGATGATGATTTGAGTCTTAAAAAATATGATTATTATTTGAGTGTCTGTTAATCAGGGATAATTTTATTGCACGGGTAAAGTGTTTCTAAATATCAGGTCACTCCTCTTTACGAGGCAATTCATTAGGATATATATATATATAAGTTTGTATAGCGTTTGAGGAGTAGGATCATATACATACATACAAAATATGGATGTGCCTACGTAAACGGTAACCTTTACAGTCGTTGAGATGAAATGTACTATAAAAAGAACAAGGGTTATATAAATGTTAATTGATTCGTAGCCTTCTAAATTATACTAAGAGAGGGGGAAGGGGGTACTACGCTAGGGGTGTGGATGTGTGGCGTAAATTTTCAAGAAATACATTGGCTGTTCATAATTATTTATTATGATTTACACATGCAAACTTCTATTGTCACTTGTTAAACTTTATGTTTTGTGGACTAGTGGAAAGTTTTTGTTTTGGCGTAGTTTGAACTGAAATTTGTACACAATTTGAAAATTACTAAATATATGTTGTTGTACTTAAAATTGTCAAGATAGATTTTGAGACAGTCTAGATCTACATAATCTATGTGTATGTATGAATGAATAGTGTTGAAGTGGGAGGGAACTACTGGTTATTATACGAGTTGCTTCCTTGTCAGATCCTTGAACTTGGAAGAACTAATAAACACACTATATGGTTTTGTGCATTTGGATGAGTTTTGAAGTAGAGGAGGAGGAGGAGGAAGACGAGTACACAAATTATATTGTAGTAGTGATTGTGGTATAGTTGTGCGTAGTAGTCGGGGTTGTTCAAGACACACACAGTCGTTTTGACAATAATGGGACATGCCTACCTAAACTATGATAGGTACACCAAGTTTCAAATTGACTTTCTCAATACAGAGAAGAAGGAGGAGGAGGAAGGGAAGAGTATGTATTTATTGTACATGTGAAAATGTGCCAAAAGAGGACCATTAGCGTGTATGTACATGTGTGAATTAATGTACGTAGCATGCCCCTGAGAGATGAGATGGTCAACCTCGGCATAGTCAATTGGTCTATTGTTTGGATTATTTAAACGAGAATTGAAGCCATGATAGTCTGCTCTCTCTCTACCTGGTCTTGAAATCCCTGAATTTGAATTTGTCTTTAATGTACACAGAGAAGGGAGAGGAAAAATTTCCAGAAGGATTAAAGTCCACTGTTGTTGTTATACTGTGTGTGGTGTGTTTGTGGTATTAGAGACAGAATGTAGGAAATACTTTGCAATCATGTAGGGATACAATGCTTCTATTTATATTTTATGTTAGTGTGTAACTATAATGTGTATGGCTATAATAATATAATTTTCACAGGCTAGGACAAGGAGGATTGAGTCTTGATGCTGTTACTGTTGGTTGGTTGGTGGTATCCATAAGGTTTGCATGACATGTGGGTGGTGTGCTGAAATAATAATAATTGACTCTGTTCCACGTTGTCTCAATTCACCAGTCTCCTACAATGTACTACTGAGTGAATTGGAATTGGACTGACGTAATCTAAATAACCGCTCTTATTGACGATTTTATTGGTCTTTATAGCTCATACTGGCGACCAACTGTCTCACTCTTGGGTCAAGAAGAGAGAGGAAGGAAGGTCTGTCTGTGTGTATGAGGCTGAGTAAATTGCTATTATTGGGAAATCAGAGAGAGAGAGGGAAGAAACGATTGGAGTATTGCTAGAGAGAAAGGAATAAGGAAGGAAGCCGGAGCTACAGGTTGCTCCACTTCAATGTTCTTTTTTTATTCTATTTGTATTCCTTCTTTTCTATGAGAGAAATTCTGTGTGTATGTGTGTGTGTCGTAAAGAACTCATTTCCACATTCAACTCGTATGGGAAAAAGACTTTCTTCGATGGCATATGTACCTCTCTGTTCTGTGTACGTACTATGAGTATGAAAGTTGGAGAATCTATAAGTTTTTCTAAATGACACTGCTGCAAAAGCCATAGTCGTTTACCTAGTTCACTGACTTGGGGCAAAAGTAGATCCTTGAGTTTCTCTCTCATGTTATGGTGACCATTTCGGTGCTCTAGTTTTTATACCATACCTTGGGGTTTATTTTGAGGATGATTGTTCACACACGTATTGTGTGATGATACTTTTTTTTGAATTGTGGACTTATTGTAAAATTATTTAATTAATTTGAGAGTTGACATGAAGGGACAATCTTGGAGGTGTGGAAATTTTCTAATATTAAACATGATGCTCGTTATACTTTTTAAAATGTTATAGGATTTTCACCGACAGTTTGCGTAAGAGGACTATATTGTTTTTAATTTCAGGATGTTCAACTTGAGTACAGGGTTCGTTAGTGAATAGATGATTTAATTCAATGATTTAATTTGCCTCAACTTATGTAAGATGAGCTGAGTTGATGTTTAATTTTTTTTAATTAGTTTGCTGATCTACGTCTTCCTGTTGATATTTTTGTCTGTAGTGGTACTTTGGTGGGAGGTAGGAAAGAGGTGACAGGTCATGTGTGTCAGAGAAATGATGTTGATCCTTGTGCTCGCCTTTGAAAAGAGTATTTTTTTATTAAAAAAAATAGATTGTTCATGGAACATTCCATGAATTGCGATTGGAAGGATGGACCGTATGATTATAATCCTTTGAGATGGTGATTCGTTGTTTGGACTTTGGTGTGAATTAGTTGAAAGGTAGTAGTAGTGTGTGTGATGGTGATGGGATCATAGTTGTAGTTGAGGTTTTTATGCATTATATATTGTAGGTCAACGGATAGGCATGAAAAGGAACATTGAAACATTAATTACCCCTCCTTCTTCAGAGTGTGCACAAATTGTCTAAATTAGTAAGTCAGGGAGAGGGGGAGAGGGAGAGAGCCTCAGACAGTGTTTCAGTTGGAGGAGAAATGAGAAAGAGTGAAACTGATTGGAAGTCATGTTGTCCTCCGAAAGTTAAACTTGCGTTAGATTAGTAGTTTACTTCACGCGATGCCGTCACCCCGACTTAACTAGATAAATATTAATGAATCTTTCTACATACATCCATAGAATAGAAAACTCTTTGTGTGTGTAAGCTGTACAGGTATGTGGTAGGTACAACGTAAAAAGAAATTGGCTAGTTATTGAGGACGATTTGCAGTAGCAGGAGCATTGACGGGTCCATACAGAAAATGTAGTTGCATACAGAAGTTTGGTACTGTTGAGAGTAGTATCATTTTTCAGCTCACCATACTTCATAATTATAATATTTTAACATATATTGTACAGGACGACCATCTGGGATCTAGATTTATGCATTGGAGTCTTCGTATCTCTCCTAACACCTGTATAGAGCTAGAGAGGAGGGGAACGCTATTCATTCCTATGCTGGGGATGTGATAGGAAAGGTATAAAGAAGCAATTGGAAGTGTTGGGACGTAAGAATTATTGGATGTGCTTTATTGGCAATGCGAATGTGTGTGTACAGAGTAAATGGATAATGTAATTTCTACTATGTGATATTATAGGCTAAAAGAGTCAGCCTCTCCTGTATATGCATGTTATGTGAGATTACTTAAATACAGTGTTTCACTATGGTTTTTCTCTCTCCACATGCAACTCACACACACACACACTTCTTCATGTGGCACTCATATGGAATACGGATTCTTTGGTTATATAGAGAGAGTATATGGATTCAAGTAGTAGAGGTTGTAGTGGAGCAGTCTCGCAAATTGTTGCCTTGCTCAGACTTGTTTGAGCATTTAAACATTTTCCCTGTTGGTTGTGTTGAAGGAACACAAGTAGTTTCCAGTGTCGTTGGTGATGGTAGTGCTGCTAGGTAAAAAACGGAAGTCATGTCAATTAACTTTTGATTATTATTAGTGTATGTATTGTGAGACACATTGTTGAATCATGAAACAAGACTAAAGGAGAAGGCAAGATTGACAAATTGTTTAGGGATTGAACTTAGTAATGTGACAAGGTGATAGTTTTAAAAAAATATTAGTGGTTGAGCCAGCTGATAAATACAACAGCCATTGACTTTTGTCACTTGTGTTTTTCCCCTAGTGTGTTCGTGTTCGTGTGTTTGTGTAGCTCGGATTACTACACAGTAACATTCCTATTATTATTATTAATACATAGTTTGGAAAAAGGGAGAGAGATTCCGGGAGGGGAAGGAGGAGAGAATGTTATGGGACACAATGAGACAAAGAATGGATGAGGAAGAGGAGGATGATGAGGAAAAGGTGGTGGATGTGACGAACTTGTTGGGACTGGAACGTCTTGTCATCTTTGCCTAATTGCTATTTTGCGTGATTTGGGGCTTCAAAATTTGAAACATCATCATTGTAAGACACACACAGACAAAAGGGGAGGAGTAGATTGATGGAATCATTTCTTGACTCGATGATATTGATTTCATTTTAAATTAAGACGACGACGACGACGGTGATGTTAAAGTGCATAGTTTTGATTCCTGTCGTTTCAGTATTGCGTTTCTGCGTGTGTGCGTCTCCCTCTTCCTTTAGTAGATGTGGATATTATATATGTGTGTGTATTGTATACCTAAAGAAAGTGATAAGGGGAGGATCTCTTGAGAAGCTACATGTATAATAATTCTTGTTGACTAACGACTGCATGTTCTTAAAGTACAGGTTAGTGAGATAAAGTTGTCAAAGACGATTGGTTCTTCACAATATTTGATCGGATTGGAGTATTAGAGAAAGATGAGAAGGGGAGACTTTACTACCAACTAACTACATGCGTTTTACATAACATTGTTGTTATGATTACTTGACTGTTCATCAGTCAAAGTTTAAAGTAATGTTCTCTGTACGTACTTGTGTAGTTAACCACATTTGTGGAGTTGTGCGGGTGATTGACAAATTAAATGTCAAGTGACGTGAGCAACAAGTAGGAAAGGAAAGATTTACACAACTACATAGTAAATTGTGTGTGTACTGTACTGTGTTATGTTCCGTCCCTGCACGAAATTGTAAGGGAGGAGATATGACGGATGAGGGAGTGAGACATTTATTATTGTGTGTGATAAATACAAATATGACGAGAAGATAAAACTGAGGAGATACTCGAGAGTTAAACCAAGTAAGAAGAAAGGCTTAAGGATTTTAAGAAAGCGGAATAAAAGGGCAAACAAATTCCCAGTTTCAACCAGTTTTGTGCCGAATCTTGTGTACACAAGTTCAACTTGAAAATCAAGTTGGACTTGACGTTGTGTTGTGTATGTGTTGTTTTTTCACTACGACTGTATCATCATCCTCTTCATTATTATTATTATTTGAGTTTTGGTTGGCGGGTGCCTAGACGGCGGAAGGAAATTCCTGGAATTAATAATAATACTATTAATCATTGCCAACCCCACTGAGCCAATGAAAAGAGAACAACACCAACAGTTTTCTCTCTCCCCTCTCTCTCTCATTTGATTTACTACAAAACTTTCTCCTCACGTCACAGGTTGAAAGAAACATTTAAAGAGGAATATACGTTTTTTTGAATTGGGAAAAAACATTTCAAGTATTACATACATCTTATTTGTATGTGTGTACCCAAAAATAGACTCTGATTAAAAAAGGCAGAGAAAAGTGATTGAATTAGTACAAATTGTCATGATGATGGAAGATTACCGTGTTGGCTACCTTCTTGCAAGTATGAAAAAAATAGTTAAAGTAGAACATTGTATGTCATTTATTGAAAATTGGTTTTTCCAATTGATCTACAGTATGGAGTACACAGTAATCTCTGTGTACAGTTTATGAATCAAAAAGAATTTCATAATTTAAATTGAAATGTGGAAGAGGTCACATTTACTTTATCATCGAGTCGACTTAATTTGGCTGACTCATGTCACAGTTCCAATACAATATCATCAACCATTATTTTATTTTGGAATCCAATCAATATCCTGCTTAATATATCGGGGGAAATTACAGTAATTTGTCTGATGGATCGTATTACGGATTTTTTTTGTTGTAATAGGGACTTGTGTAGTTGTGTTGTCCGATCATTTGGAAGGTGTCAAGTAGCACAGTTTAGTTGGACATGTGTGTGAAGTGAGATGGATGAAAGTTGCGCTCTGAGACGAGGACTGCTTAGGTTGTGAAGCAGTTGTTTTTGTTTTTATTGTTCCTGCATTTTGAATTTGCATAGTTGATAGTTGCTTGGCTTTAAAGGGGAGCTTGAACTTTGATTGGTCTAGTCGTCCATTGTACAGGAGAATAGAAGAGAGTCACTCTCTGAGAGTGGTAGCCGTAGTCACACCGGTTCAATCTTTGAGAGTTACAGTTTGCATTTGATTACAGCCGCAAAGTTACAACATCATATTCCTTCTGACGACTCGTTTTTATCAATGTACTATTGAGATATTACAAAGACGTTGTCACAGGAGCTGATTGAATGTTGCCCTGTCTCTATCTCTTGCTTGTCATCTTCCAAGTTAAAGTAGAAAATGTTTTTAATAGCTCAGCTGCAGACTCAGCTGCTTATTTCTTCCATGTCATCGGATAGAGTAGAAAAAGTATTTGAAAATAATTTTTCAAACTTCATAAATGTGTCTACACTCGGATTTGTTCATTTTCACAACACGTTTTCTTATGTGTATATGTGTGTGTATGCCGTACAGTAATGTGCACTTATCATAAAACGTAATTGTCGGCATTCCATGGTTCAAAATATATTGATCAGATTTCCATTTTGTGTATTTGGTCCAGTGTTTAGAAAGGAAATCGGAAGAGCCTTTAAAAATGGTCGAATAAGTAAAAAGTAAAATGACAAATGTTGGCTGTATATTTTCAAAAAAGCACCTTGTCATTTTATGCTGTATTTTGTGAATATTTTTGGTCGTCGGAGAAATTCCATTTCCCCAATCTCTCTGCTAATGATGACATTCAACATGTGCGATTGTGTGACCGAGAGACTATCGGAACGACCCCGGGAGACGTTGAGTAAAAAAGGGAGTGGAGTCAAGAGGGGTCAATAGGATAATAATAGCACGAGTTACAGGTGTAATTACAGGACCATTTGTTTAATCGATCCACGAGCAAACGTACGACAATCATTATTATGATGGCAGAAATGGAATAAACTTTGCGGAATAGGGAATGTGTGGGTAGCTTGAGCAATATATTGCATTGATATGTGTGTAGGGTTGTGAGCGGCCAGTCTCTTTCTCTGCAATAATCTTTTGTCGTCTTTTGTCACATGCAACCCCCTACCATCACATTACCCCTCACTCTCTTTTGCTCCCTCTCTCCAAAGTCATTAATTATTACTTTAAATAATTAACGTTCCAGATTGAATACTCATACGTAATACGTATGTGGATAATATAGTTGGAACTTGTAACTAACAATTTGTGAGTAACAATTAAGAGTGAAGGAAGGAGGGGAAATCCTTTTATATGAATATGATTGGGTCTTATTGTACTTAGGATTTTCTTTATTGAAGTTTTTGTATGTATTGCTTGTATGGTGGTACTACATGAAGGGGGGTTTTCATTTTACAAGAAGGTCAGATAATTCTGAAAGATATTGTCAGCATGGCAATATAATATCCAATTGTCATTAGGTATGAAAATGGATTGAGTGTTACTGTGCATGTAAACTGGAAAGATAATCTCTGTTTTTAATTGTCTTTCTTCACGCAGAACTCAAAATAACACACACACTACACTTTATCCTTGTGGAAAACGCTCTGAGAGGTTGGAACATTCTACTATAACAGTTGACTTTTCAAAAAAAAATAAAAGTAGGAGTTTACTGTTCTAAATTCGTTTCAGGACAGAGAGAGCATTATTAGACAGGTAGTAAAGTAGTGAGCCTAGTCATACTTATTACTTGAAACAACATGAGCTTGGCTAGGTATTTATGTTGTTAGTCACTTTTCTAAGACATTCATTCGCCTTGACTCGTTCTTGCAATTGGCATTAGACTTGACATTGAATTTATGTATAAACGTATTACTTAACCATGTTTTATTTCAGAAGCTGTTAGCACAGTTAAATTTTGTATGTGTTTATACTAAGTCCATTTTCACGTTGGTGATGAGTTTACTTGTGCTGTTCAGCTGAACAATTAACTCTAGTTTATGTTTTCTCATGTTTGCAAAGAAAAACTATCATGCGCCCATTGCCTGCTCTTGTTACAATGGTCATAGAAGTAGAAGTCCTCTCGGATGATTTGGTCTAGGGTTATTTTAAAATGGAAATCATGAAAATTTTTGTTAAACTGTCATTTCTATTAGTCCGAATTTTGTCTAACATTTAGGGGTAATTTAATGAAGGTGTTAGAGATGGACCATCTCAGATGGTGTAGTAAGGGGTTCATACTTGGATTAGTATTTAGATTTTTCATACGCATTCAATTTATGTCTGTCAACGTACATTCTCATATGCACATGCAATGATGATTAATTTTTTCAAGTCCATGACACAGTGCACTCACTCGTGTCAGTCCAATGACATGCTAACATTAGAATGTTTAATCATATGTTGTTTGTTGATTTTTTTCACCAGGGAGCATGTCCTCTTCAGAAGTGAGTTCCAGAATGACACCTCGACCAGCCAAAACGCCTGCATGGTCTGTTATGAATGTTTTTTTTTATGCGGGGGGGATGGACAATGTTGTGCAAAAATAGGAAAAAAAAGTTTTTTGAATGATGGGCCCTAAGGCTTCTGGGCTTGATCAAAAACCCTATATTCCTTCCGAATAAGCCATTCAATGAACTTTATAAGTTGAATGTTATTTGGACTCAAGTCCAAATACAAAACAAAGGTTCAGTCTCAAACGTTGGCGACGATATGACATCCTTGGTTTTCGCGCCTTCATAAAATTTAAGAATTCGTTTGACGAATTTCGTATTTAGCTAAAGGAATTACAGTTTTTGTGTGCAATTACTTAAGTATCATTCTCAAAACAAGTTTTTGAGGGAGTCCATTAGTCATGGTTCCCAGTAGAAAGTCTTATCCGAAAGTTAAAGTGTTAAAGGACAATACTCTGACGACCGGCGTTTCGAGTGAAAATTTTCCACTCTTACAAACAGGTAAATCGACGTATTTATAACCTTTTTGTTTTTACACTCCTTCATATAGTTTTTTCATGAAATTTGTATGTGTGTATGTATTGTTTGACATAGGATACGATGATGAGAATTCCCTTGCTGAGTCAGGAGTTTTTGATGAGTCTAGTAGACCATCATCATCACAAAGTCTACTCAATATTGATGACTTTAAAGACAATCCAGACTTTCTTCTTCCTGACAATCCTGAAGAAGAGTATCCGGACTGGATATCACATCTGAAAACAACTATTCTGACAGAAGGGAAAGTAAGTACCCAAGTTTAATCTTAACACTATGCACATAGTTTTCCATACTTGCGTTGTTGTTTTTGTTGTATATATGTATGTGAGAGTAGTGGTAGTATGTTTGTACTGATAATTTTTTTGATTTTACTCAATCAGGAGTCAAGAATTGAAGTGACTCGCATTCTTCTCTCCAACTTACATTCAAGTCTCGAAAACGCAGACTCAGCAGAATTAACAGAAGTATTACAAATTTCAAATTACAAGTTGTCTACGCTTTTACAAATCATTGGTTGGTGTGGTACTGTCATGGATGATCTCCCAAATGAGGAAATGAGTGGTGTGATTGAAGAAGATACAAAACAAGTTTCTGAAATGTCCTTCACTAATTTTCAACCTCCACGATCATCATCACCCATCCCAGTCAAAAATAAATAAATAAAATACAGATGCTCTGGGTCCAGGCAAGGCTCCCAAGAGAAGATCATGTACAGGTCCAAAGAAAGTCGAGGATGGAGGATTTGATTCTGATGATGATGATGATATGAAGAAACAAGAGGACGATGAGTACGATGACAAGTATGACATTGTAAGTCACAATTGTCAAAATAATTTTTCTTTCATCATTCTCTGTCTACTTATGCACCATTATTATATTGTCTTTTGTATTTATCTCCTATGTTTCAGTTTGGCGATAAATACATGACTGAGTTTCGGTGGACCCTCGGACTCTTCTCCTGCACCAACAAACGAATCGCTTGGAGAATTAAATTTTTGCTTCGTTCCATCATCGTAAATATTGGAGTTGGTGCTGGATACTATTTGAATTTTACAGATTTGGTCACGGACATTCTCACTCGACTCCAATTACCTTCAATTTCTACATTTCGTCGTCATTAATTTCAGTTTTTGAATAACATTTCATTTGTTGAGTAACTGCATTTATACATTCGTTGTCCTATTTACAATTCTGTACATGAATAAATGCGTCTGACGCAGACCACCACAACCTCCTGTCACTGCCATTGACAATTAATTTGAACTGATAATGTAACTGAGTTAGGTCATGTGTGCGCTGGTCACATGTTCTGTACCTGATCGTCTACAGGTCTGTGCCTCCGTTGATGACGTCACCGATGGACGATCCATCATCCTGTTCTGATAATGCGTCCGACAACTCGGATAAGATAGATGTAATTGATTACGTATGCCGTATAAGAAAAATATCTTATGAATACATAAATTTATGAGAATATAAGTTTTAAGTCTTGCACCTGTTCCATAATAGAACAGGTGGTTTATATTGATCACTGTTGTGTTTGACTAATTGTGTTTTCTTTGGTTGGACAGAATATGTGCTCCGCTCATAACCAACAGAACAAGAATAGAAAAAGAAAAATTGGAAACAACTTTAATCCAGCATCGAATCCGCACACACATGACCATCCACCAAAAGATGGTCATCTCAGTCATAATAATAACCATGCTGGAGGAAATGGACAAGGTTTGTGAGGGCTTGTCTCTGGCAATTATCAGTCTGAAAATGTATATGTTTCTTGATGTGTGTGACGCTGTATGTTCAATATGATACTGGCTCATCTGTCAATGTGTGACATTTGAATTTACATATTTTTTATACAGTACTAGGATTATGTCTTGCATCCAAGATCCTCATGATTTTTTATACGGACTAACGTAGTCTAGTTTAAATTGGTTCAGAGTTTGTCATATGTGTGTTGTTTGCACTTGGTATTATGTAATTATGCAATTTCCCGTCTCTTACTCATTATAGGTAGTCTTTGGGCAGACGCTGAAAGTTTAGCTGCTGATTTTGATGGGTCACTATCAGGTCTAGGAGCAGATTTATCGACAGCTTCTTACGATATGTCCGAAGCTCTCCTGGCTCTTCCTTCCTTGTACCATCATCATCACAGAAATGGGACGTCTCAACAACAAACGAGCTCAATAACGTAAGCACATTTTTGCAGTATTCTCCATTTTTTTCTCATCATTTGGACTGTTCAAATTGAATGTGAAGATATGAAAAGTAACGAAAGTAAAAAAATAAGTCTTAGCATTGAACCCAAATGTGTGTGTCTCTGGGATGAAAATATGAGAATGATATAAATGCTTAAGTTCATTCAACTGGTGGTGAATTTGCGTCAGCACATTAAAGTGGATTTTTCCAGTATTATTCCATTTGCTGAAACATTTGTGCTGGGTGCAATTAATTAAATAACGAAGACTGAAAATAAAACAGTTCTGGAGACTCTTATTTGCACCAAGTCCAAATAAATAGTGAGGAAATAGGCACGCGGGGACACTAATCGTTTTTCTTTGTCGAACCTATCGTTGATACAATCATTATTATCTTTCCTGATCCATATAACATGTACAGTAGGTAGTTATTAATTGTTGTTGACATTGTTCAAGTGTGAAGTGTGTATAATTTTCTTTCAATATTATGTTTCGAAAAACAGAAGCGGAAATTTTCTTAAAGATGCTGGCTTAACACCTCTGAGTGCTGCTCACCTTCATGGCGGTTCTTCTGTCTCCCTTCCAGGTGACTTTCATTTTGAAGGTAATAAACAACTTTTCACTCTGTAATTTGAAATGTTCTTTATTTACTATATCTTACAAAAAAAAACAATTCGACTGTTCATAACATTTCAATTAAACCAAATCTCGTTATACTTTATATTGCTTTTATATTTTATAGCCCACTCTACATCACCCTGTCATCAGGGTTCAAATTCGAACACGACTTCAAACAACGCTCATCATTCTCACAATGACCAAATTAATCTTGACTGCGAAAGAAGGTAATATTATTCAATCAAATTATTCAAATGTAACTCAACGGACAGGTTTCATTAAAAATTTGTACTCATCATCACTGTGATATTTTTCTTTTAGATTTCAGTATGTGCTGGCTGCCGGTGCGGTATTTTCTATAAAATATAACATTTCACCTATTGCCACTAGTATCTGTGTGTTTTGTTTAGTATGATACATTATTATTTTATTGTTTGTCTTTCAATGCCAATCTTTTTTCACAAACAGCAACTTCAATCGCTACCAAAGTA
The DNA here is from genome assembly GCA_009870185.1 of Pygmarrhopalites habei. Classification (NCBI taxonomy): domain Eukaryota; kingdom Metazoa; phylum Arthropoda; class Collembola; order Symphypleona; family Arrhopalitidae; genus Pygmarrhopalites; species Pygmarrhopalites habei. The sequence goes on from WJFB01002335.1 coordinate 14,381, forward strand.
AACGAAGAGACGTTGACTTACCTAAATCAGGGTTAGTAAACCTTTCTTTTATTTTATATTTCAAAATTTTTTTGAAATATTATTAGCATGAAAAACTGAAAAATCATTGATTTTTGTTTTAATTTTCAGGTCAACCTTACGAAATTAAGCTTAAAAAGCTAGGCGAACTACAATCTTACCGGGGTGTAGTTTTCCGTTCGGTCGTTCGTTTGTGTTTCCATGATCGACGTCTTCAGGTAAGTTGACCTAATTTTTTGGTTTGGGTTTTGGGTAAATCGTTTTAAGAGGATTTTGTTGATTCCTTGTATTATTTTGGCTTCAGTTTTCGGAACGAGAGCAGATCACTCAGTGGGAAGACGCACATCCTAATGATCGTATTCTGCAAGTAAGTGGATAGGTTCAATTTTTTCTAAAGATGATAAAATAAGTTTATATTCTATTATATTTTCTGTGTAAATTAAGGTTGACTTGCCGCTGTCGTACGGAATTACTATGATGCCAAATCAAAATGATTGTCCAACAAATATGGTGTCTTTTATTTGGGAACCACTTAAAGAAGTGGGATTATACGTGAAGGTTTGTGTTTTTAAAAATGATTTTTTAATTGTTAAATAATGTAATGTTTGGTGTACAGGAAAACATTTAAATAAAGCTTATAATTTCTGTATGTATCTGTTTTGAACAGGTCAACTGTATTAGTACAGAATTCACTCCTAAAAAGCATGGTGGTGAAAAGGGGGTTCCTTTTAGAATGATGATTGAGGTATATAAAGATTGTCTTGAGGTATATAGCGTAGTATATTTAAGAAAAACGTATCACAATTCTCATGGAAATCAAATATTTCTGTTCTCTCATGATTGCAGACATTTTCTCATCCAGATAACATTCGTCTTCATGCAGGTGCCTGTCAAGTCAAAGTTTTCAAATTAAAAGGGGCCGATAGGAAGCACAAACAGGTGACAAACACATTCAGCATACATTTTGATAATCGTAATCAATTCCTTGTTCACTTGTAATATTGATAATTTTTTAAATACAATAATAAATTATAGGATAGAGAAAAGATTTTTAAGAAAACTCCTGGGGAGCAGGCGAAACTTCAGCCGTCCTATGATTGCACCGTCCTATCCGATGTAAATTAATTTTAATGTTTAAAGTCATCATATCTAAATTTTCGGAACATTTTGTGACAGGGTTTTCTTCTTGTCCCTAGATTTCATTAGAATCATTGGATTCTCCACCACCTATTCAAAACCACAATCATCATACATTACTTTCTCCAACATACAGCAGGTATGTTAATCTGTTTTTCTTTTTAAAAAGTGAAAGTTAAGGAGAATATTGAAAAAATTATCAACTCGTCAATTTGAAATAGTGATCAACCTGTCGCCGAGTCTCCTGAGAATTGCCAAAATTCTTCACATACTAATGGAACAACTGGTAGTGGAACAGGAAATAGCGGTGGCAGTAGTAGCAATCTTCCACCGAGTAATTATGCCAATTGTTTCTCTGCCCACTTTTCTCCAGAGTCTGTGCGACGCTGGTTAATACGAAATAGGTATTTATTTTTGGATATTATTATTGATGCTTCAAACTTAATATGTAGTCATTCACCATTTTCAATTTTCTTGTGTCTTTTCAGATTCTCGTCAACAAAGACCTTGTGGGATTTCAGTGGCTTGGATTTATTACGCCTAAGTAAAGATGAGTTAATAGAAATGTGTGGCCTGGCCGAAGGTTTGTTTTTAGAGTATATTTTTCGTTCGTAGTAACAATGTTTCATACGTATGTCTGTTACTATTTTTGAATCGTTACATTTAAAATAAATTTAGTTATATGTAAATTGTTAATAATAATATTTTGTTTCCGTTATTTTTTTAGGGATCAGACTTTATAATGCTCTTCATTTCAAGATTACATTCTATTGTGCCCTGAAAAATTCCAATGTTAGTCATTATTATTTCATTGGAGTTTAAAATCTTCGTCAATTGGATTGTAATATCGTCAAGTGATTGAATATTGGGTTATTTTTGTTGACAGGATCTGAAGCCCGAAACAAGTGGGTTGTCGGAACAAACTCAGCACTCTGAGATCCTCTATCACCCGGTTAGTGTACATTAAATTGTTGTGATTTTTAAATCCTAATACAAGATAAATTGACATGTGTGATCTTAATTTTTCCAGGTCTGTTTGTCGTCTCCTTCAATAGCAGAATTGACTGCAGTGTTAAGTTCTTTATTTCATAATCACAGTCCACAAAATTTAGGGTAGGTTTACTTTTCTCTATCTATTACTATATTTACACAATGTACGTAATATTTCATAATGATGTTGATTTTTCTGGACAACATTTATAGAGAGATAGACCGCCTTCTTCTATCTGTGAACGCACCACCTGGAAATTCCCGTATAAGAGTTTTACTTACGGAGCAATTACTTTCCACCATTAAAGTATGTGTATTTTTTTCACAATTATAAACAAAGGATCAATTTTTTCCAATCGTCTATATTCAAAATTTTTATAATTTTTAATTTTTATTTACATGTTCTCTACTTTGTGGACTCATTCAATTTTTCTGAATCAAAAGGACCAAACTGCTTTCAAAGTGTACAAGAATGGTGTCGAAGTATTCCTGGAAGTAATTGAGTGAAGAGTTTTGCGTGTGCTCGCTAAAGTAGAAAAAATATTACTCATTTGTTATTTAATTAATGGAAAAGATTATTAGACATATTTCTTCTTCTAATAGTCAAAGTACCTCCTAGCTCAATGGAACGTAGTATGAAGAGCAGGAGGATTATGTACATTGGTGGCTAGGTCACCAATGTCAAATTAGCTTTCATATGTATATGATGCTTCCTTTTACCCCGGCCAAAATGTGGATAATTACTACTACTGTCTTCTTACTTTGTAGGAAAACTTTGAAAATTAGGAAGAAAAATAAAAGGGAAATGGATTTTAGTCAGGAACCTGGAGAACCTAATTCTTTTTTTTTGAAAAATGTTTTTTTTGTTATTGTTGTTATTATTATTATTTTTAGTCTCAGGATTTCTCTTGACCACTTTATACTAACATGTGCTTCAGACTGTTAAATGGGGCTATGATGATTGAAGTGATAGTTTTTTGCACCGTGTATTCTGTCTTGTTGATTAATCTTTGCACACACACACAAATGTGTTCTAAAAGAAAATGATTGTCTTGGAAGATTATACATACTATACTAAAAATGCATTAGTCATGTAAATACCATTATGTACTTGAACTCCTGTGTGCGCAAAGCAGGTCGTGACGTGCGAAATTTTTTCATGCACAAAATCAACTTAGAATTATATTAATATCTATTTCTGTATTAGATATGCCGAGAGAGGTTTCGATAAAAAAATTAATATTTTACTCAATGTACAATCAAAATGCGATGACTATTTTTCATGAATCATCATATTCGTATATATATTTAAAGAAATGATCAAATGCGTTTTTATAAATACTATGAAAAAAAGAAACTAAATCAATTTATTCGTACTGTGGTTGAGGCCAACAAACAGTGAACAAGGAACAAAATACCTGACACTAATTGACAAAAAAGAAATTACAATATTTTTGAGCGTAATTATAGCCAAATTGATAGTGGAATACAAAATATGTAAAACTCTAGTTAAAGTCTTGAGGACGGACAATTGACATTGAAGTTGTAATGTCAAAAAAAATTCTACGTGTAGATAACGTGATACAACAAACAATATCTATACAAATATATATCTTAATCTGTATGCAGCTAAAAAAAACTTTTAATACCATAATGTAATGCCATTTACGTAAATGAAACATGAGAAAGCTACAAAAATAGAGATTAATTAATACATAAATATACATATATATTATATACTATAGTGTGGTGCTACTCTAAGTATACTGATATCGTCTTTGATACTTTCCTTGAATGTGTGTGCTACAGGTTTAGTTCATTTATTGCCTACATATGTTATAATTTTTAAGCACAATTTGTAATATTGAGTTTCAAATCCTTATACCTCTACTTTTGAGTTGTGTGGTTGGTTGGGCAGATCAGAATCCCGAGAGAGTCCGGAAAATATTCCAATTTGCCTTTCTTGTCCGAAATTGACAAGAAATTTCTAGTTCCTAATGATTGCCTCGAAAAAGGTGTCTGTCTTTTAAAAGTCATCGTCATAGAATGCTTAAAGTGATTGTTTTCTCGTATTCGCAATTTAAGGGAATTCACTAGTCCTTTCCTTAGTGAGTACAAAATAGTAATATGGAGTGTAAATTTTTTCATGTGCTGCTGTTGATTTCAATTTTTATTTTTTAAAAAATATTTTCTCTAGAGTCTTTCACGGTTTCATGTGTGCCATCAAATAATGGAAATTATGAAATTTATTAGCCTAAATTAGACGAGAGAAAAAATATTGACCATGGTCAAATCCAAAAATTGTGTAATTTATTGGATGAGAGACTTAATTAGGCCCCACGGGGGAACTTGATTAGTGTCCAAAATAAATCATCAAAAACTCTGAGAATATTTTTAGGACTTTGAACCTTTCGGTTTTGGGATTCTGATCGTGTGAGTCGTGGACTCTGAAGAAGAGAGAGGGAGAAGAAAGAAAGAAGGTGTAGACTTAATGAATTGTTTGCTGTAAATGACGTAAGACTTATTTTAAAAAGTACACTACTTGGGACAAACTTACGAATTTACATCTTGCGACCTCCTCATTCAACTAAACTACAATTCTCTGAAATATGATAGCATTCTCTATCTATACAAATGTTTTCTATATATTGCTACATTTTACATTACAATGTTAGTCTGTTTTTATTTTCATCCTTCTCACTTACAATTGAAAATTAAATCGAACCGCAAAATTTATTTCAAATTTTTAGTTTTTACAATTGTGTCTTTCATTTTAACTATAAAAGTACAAATATTAATGCAATTAAAGATTATTTTTATGGAGGTATATAATATATCATGTTGTGGAGTTGAAAGAAATTATTGTTTGAGATGGGAGAAAAAAACCTTTGCCTAGGCTAATGAAAAGTCACGTACGTAATGTGTGTGTGCTTTTGTAAAGTATGTGTGTGTTGCAAAATCAACCCTTTGTCCAATGTAATATGTGTGTGTGTGCTCTTCGCAGGTGATCATGTCTGGTGATTAAAGCCAAGTATTATATTTGGTTAAGACGAAACGATACCTACTCTTTTCACAGTACGTAAAGGGAAGGAGATGAGGGCTGAAGGAGATGTATGTTTTCCGATTATTACGCTAAGACAAGTTTTAGTGGTGGAGAGAAAACCAGTTTGCTGTTCCTTCATTTTCTGAGTCCGTAAAGTACACCATACTGTGCGATTTAGTCTTCTATTTTAAAAATCACCTGCAGTAAATAAGCAGTTTGGTTTTGTAACTAATACTGAGACCACTACTTCGTTTAAATATATTTTGTCTTTTTATAGGAGTCAAAAGTGTATGTAAAGCTTAACTTTTACATCTTCCTTCAGTACTAAGGCATAGGGTCGAGCGGGGCTATTGTGGCAGGTTTTTTACAAGGTTTCAACTTTAGACTTTGCTACAAAGACACAGTTCAACCTGCGCGTCCAGATTTTTGCACACACATTCAATGACTATTTCAAAGCTAATTCACGAAGACAACAACTTTCTGACATGCACATTGATCACAATTAAATCATTAAAAAATCTTGTCGGCTGCTACAAAAGCCCCGCGAAATGGGGCTTTTGTGGCAATGCATTTAAATATGAATCAAATTTGGGTTTAGATTTAAAATTCAACTTTTGGCATACGTTTATACATAGGA
>WJFB01002336.1:0-20202 GCA_009870185.1 Pygmarrhopalites habei
AGAGAGAACCGGAAAGCGGAGAAACTTTAGTTTGTGGACTACATTTTACTTTATTCTTTTTTATCCCTGCAGTTTTACAAATGCAGTCAAAGAGTTAATATATTATACAAATTAGACACGCCGAGGTGGAAGGAAAACAGAATGATGAAGGTTCTTCCTCTCAGTTGAAATGTCAGTATGACTTTTAGTTTGCATTCGTACTTTGTACCTTTTCAATGTAATTTATGCTGCATCCGACAAAGCGTGATGCGATGCAATCCCAATGTCTCTTTCGATGTATGTATACATGAGTGAGTGAGTTTGTGTCACACAGTCCAATTCATTCAGATGAGGAGCAAGGTTTTAACAAGTAGACTACTCCGTATTCAACACTATACAGTCTTCTTGTGTCTTGTACAGTCTGATATGTCATCACATTGTTTGACACAGAAACAACCCCAAACTGTCCTCATGTACACATGTAGGTGGTATTTGTTCAAGGGAAGGACTGGAACGGAAGACAGTCACAGGGCCAAGTTTGTTTTCAAACTTGTTTATAGAGTACACATCCCATGGTAAATGATTCAGGAAGGGAGGAAAGAGGAACTTAATTTTAATGTACCCTACATGACAACTAATTTGTCAAGTCCTAACTTTTTTTACCGTGTACGTCAAAACTACTGTTTTCCCTACATTTAAATTTTTAAGTGCAGTGTTACCATTAAAGTTGACGTGGTCTTTAATTCTACGATACAGAATCCACTAAATTTAGTAGCATGCTTTAAAATTAGAACGTTTATTTGTGGATTTGGTAAAATTTAATTACCACTGTGTCGTATGATGTTAAGATTAATGCATATAAATAGAGTGTCCTCGATATGTCAGTCATCGAGTTTACTTATCGGATGTGTGTAAAATTTCATTAAAAGGAAATTATTTCCTGTGGAATTTAAAGAATTTTTCAAGTTTGTTCTATTTTGGTTGAATACTGAAATGAGTCTTTGACTGCAACACAAGAAGAGTTAACTTAACCAGAGAATTCAATTATATTGATTGTCAATTTACATGACATAGTACATTGAATGGTCTTGACAGGAACAGCTGATGACAGGATCAATATGACTCCACCACACACACCACAAGAAATGTTACGTTTAGATGAATAAATTGATGTCAGGTACTATGTACCAAAATACAGATTTACAGAAAGTATATAATATTATTCCAAGTGTAAACAGCAAAATTTAATTGTCAAGTTATTTTATTCCTCATTATCACTATCCCAGAAATTTCCGGTATGACATCAATTCCCTTCAATGTCACACAAACGAACCTATAAAAGTTTCACTCTCAATTTTAGTTTACCAGTATCATTTTGATTCTCAATTTAACAGTTTTAACATGATTTTCAGTGAGATTACGAAAACAAGTTCAGAAGAAACGGTGCAGATTTAAAAAAACTTCTTCCACACCTCAGACTCTTCCTTTATTCAACTTTCTCTTTTCAAAACTAGGGTAGACTTTTTACAAAAAAAAGAACAAGATAATGTCGAAACTGCTTCAGCGTAATTTCATACTTCAAATACTCTATTTACTATTACTACAACGGCAATTTGATTGTGTCCTCGGAACCACAACAAAATCACTGGAGACTGTCAACATAGCCACCACCAACACAGTAATTTAAAATATATACACAAACAAACAGACTTTAAGTTAAAAAAAGTTGAGTAAATATGTTTAAAAGGAGAGAAATACGCAAATGAATTTGCGTCCTTTCTGTTGACATTGAGCCGCTTTGTGTGTGTCAAAATCGTCTCGCCGACGATGAAATGTTACTTGTGACGAGCTAAATAATTTTATCTACTCACACACGCAGGCAAAACCAAAGTGTATGTACCTTAGTACATGTGTGTTTTTAATTTGTGTGTGTAGGGAAAGTTGGAGGAGGATGGAGGAGATTCGAATGATTTCAAAGTGTCCAATGAGTTATTCTTTGGAGTGGAAGAAAAACCATCGCCTGTGGTCGCGATTCGTAATTTGATTTTAATGATGGTGAAGGCTGCTCCTATCTCTACCGCGTTTTCCGTCCCCACTCTCGTTGATGACGAGGATGTGAGTCTTGATGAAGAGGATCAAGATGAAGAAGAAGAGACAGTCGCCTTTCATGAGTCCCCTCAAGGTAACTATACACTGTACACCATTTGCATCAACACCAAAAACCAAGCCTTATTAACTCTTTCTCGCATCCGCTTTCCCTCCTCCTCCTCTCATCTCGGCCCTTTGTCAATTCTTGAGAGTCAATTCCCCACAAACCGCATCCAACAATCATCAGCCTACACACTCTCGTTAAAAGAAACCCATTACATTTCCTCTCTTCCCTTTCTCTCGCCCTGTCAAAATTTACACAAATTCTTTGTCGTCATCTCCCTCATGGTTAATTAACAGTAAACATTGGAGAGAAAGCGAGAAAAATAGATGAGGAAAAAGAATGAGTGAAAGAGAAAAAAATCTCTCTGAGTACTGTTCTCAAAATTTTTAATTTGTTTTTTTTAATTGTCACTATTTTAAAAAGTAAACATTTGAGCGCAACTTTTCCAAATCCCTAGTTCCCTAATTATGAGTCTGAAACCAGAATTTAGTGGAAAATTATAAAATTATTTTCAGACAAACAAGACACTGTCTTGTTTTATTTACTTTATTTAGTAGAGAAAGGTACGTGGGAGGAAAAAGGCGTGAAGGGAAGTGTAATGTCTAAATTTATGTAATGGTTTGTGACAGGCGACAAATAAAACACTGCTTTGAAGTGAAAGGGAGAAAGTGGTATAGCAAGTCCTTGGATGTGTATTACCACTGATTCTGACGTCATACAATACAAAAAAATCATAACTTGTAAAATATACAAGTTGTTTCACAGGTGTGTGTGTTACATACAATATGAAAGAAGTTTGAGGAGGGGAAAGTTGGAGAAAGTGTTAAATGTTTTTCCCTTTTAAAAATTTATTATGGGTGTCACAACGCTCACACACACAATTGGAAATGATGTGGCACTGTAGGTAGATTCTAATTAATTAAAAAAGTGTGCGTGTGAGTCTGCGTTTGATGTGACATGAATTTAGTTGAGTAGATAAAATTAATTAGAATGTGACTTTTTTTTGGTGGGTTGGTTTTCCGTAGAGTTGGAGATGAAACCAAAACTGAGAGCTACTTGGAGGAGAGATAGATTCTACTACTGTGGTCCAAAGGATAAGAAAAATTCTTGTCCATCCCTCTGCTATGCTTTCGGATACCCACGAATCACGTAAAACAAATTTTATGATAGAGTTCCTTTTTTTACAAACAAAAAAATTAGTGACATTCATGTGCTGGGAATTTGTAAAATAAAATAGTTATTCATAAGGCAAAACTCGATTAGGACTAATTTAATAAAAACCTTAGATTAATCCCATGACACACAGTTTGTACTACTTTGACTGTAAGCTTTCGTCTAAATTATTTAATTCAACTTTCTCTACTCAACAGTTGTGGTAGAATATCCTGCTACTGTACATGGTGACTACTTTTCTTCTTCTACTGAGCAACGGTATCGAAAACACCTTATAACCTATTTATTTACAAAATGAAAGATGATTGTGATACTTAAACTGTGCTATTATAATAATATGTACTTGCAATTTTTCTAAATAAAAAACATTTCGTTTAAAGGAGGAAGGATAAGTGCATCTTACTGCAATTCTCTAAATTCACAAAAATGGGGTACCTCAATTTTACTGGGGATTTTGCTGCGGTTCAAAATCCAATACTTGAAAATAAGTACAATTAGCTAAGGATGGTCAGTTTCAACTGCACACACACACTACGAAATGATAGTTTGTGTGTGTGGCAGACGAATGTCTAAGCCCGTGTCTGTGGTTCTGTGGAGATCATATCTCTTAAGTTGAATAAATAAAGGGGGAAAAGTTATAATAGGTTGAGGAGGAGGAAAGTTGTAACTGCAATCTTTGTGTGTGTGTGTGCATAAGGTAAAGAAAAAGAGAGAAAAAAGAGTGTTCAACTCCCCAAGTCCCTACCATATCAAGTGGATCCCAGCAGTTATCAAAATTTAAGATTGTAACCATATGGTGCCTATTGCCTTATAGAGAATTTATTTTCCAGTCTCACTGTTCCCAGTCCGTACCCCTTTTAGACCTGCAAATTACCCATGTTCAAGGTTTCCAGACGTTTTCACACACAAATAAGACTTTAGGATTATACGGGAGAAGAGGAGAGTTTTGGAGAAGAAGAAATGTGGTCTCAAGTATTTTTGGTTTTGGAGGCTCAATAGCATTCCAGAATGGTATCCTTCCACCCATTTATTCGACATTAATTTGGCCACAGAATATAATACACCTAACACTTGTTAGAAAATGGGTTAGTTTGTACGTGACGATGAAGATGAAGCTGTTGGAAAGTTGTGGTAGTGGGAGGGAAGAAAGAAGGAAAAGGATGAAAATATATATGAACCATTATTTTTCAGGATATCGCAAATTGTACTGTTGGCCTACATAATGCACATACGAGTATAAACATTACGAGTTGTAATTTCTGTACACTTGGTAATTACCTAGGATTAAAGGGATTACTTTGAGTCCAACTGTGGCCACGAAAAAATTAATTAAGAGACGTCTCTACAGACAGAAAAAAAATCTTAAATGATTTTTTACAAATTAATGAAAGTTTTTATTATTAGAACGCAATAACAAAGTTGTGAACAAATTTTGCGTGTGTGTACAAACTCTGGTATTTACTATAAAACTGGAATATGGATAGAATCTGAACGTACTATAAAGTAATCTACGTTTGTATCCCCAGTCGGAAAAAATATTACAATTTCAAATCACTCCTACATGGCTACACGAGAGGATTGAGAATTACTTCAACCTTGACTAGTTAACTAGATCGTGAACACAAGGGAAAAACTAGTTATTTCACACTAAACGAGAATACATACTTAATTTATGGAATATTTAGTTGAGACTGGAATTTTCCATAGATGCGAAATCATAATAAAAGTATTCCAGCAATAATTACAAAAAATACAAGTATACCAATAATGATGTAAGTAAGACACCATAAGCTATTATTAAAAGGTCTCCAATATAACCAACGTAGAGTTAGGGCAGATCCTAACAAGATCCAAAAAAAATTAGATTCGTACTCATCTGGAAAACTGACTCCAAAAAGATTTTTTGATTCTACTGGAAAATCATCCCACTTGTCACAAATTTTACCAATTTGTTTCCCCTCCGATTGGTAAATATCAAATGTTTTTCTAGAACAGAGCATTAGACAAGGACAAGAAATTTGTGAACATTTGGAAGGACCAGAAAGTGTAAATATTTTTTGTCCATCAGGATTATAAATTTCATACGAATTGTCTGTCCCTGAATATTTTAGTCTACCCAATACTTGTCTACCTTTAGTAAATTCTGCCACGACCTCTGAACATAATGTATACTGATATCCTTTTATAGTCAAAATCTCATCACCAAATGGTTCAACAATTGTATAATGAAAATGTCGAGCCAATCTTTGCTCTGATCCTAAACAGAAACCATTACCACATTCTGATGAAAATTTACATGCAGACACTGCAATAATGTTGCCATTTTTGTGTATCTCATTTATGTCTAACGCATCCTCGGTCCTTTTCCGTTTCAGTTTTAGTAAATAGTAGGATTGCTTCGAAACAAGAGCTGTTTGTTCTCCTGGTTTTGATGATGATTGTCCAGGTTCAATTGTTATGGTCACTCCAGTTCCAAGACTTGACATCTAAAAAGTGTCATAATTAACTACTGTTAACAAATATTTACAAGTTAAAGAAAGTGTAATTTCCCCCAATTACTCACCTTGTTACTTTAAAGCAGTTGTTGCAGTCTATACTCTTCTAAAAAAAGTTTGTCACAATTTCTGAAAAAATCAGTAAAAAATTCTCAACTTTGAAAAGTGAGTACCGCTGCGACCAGGATGTCTCATGATATGAATGAATATGCTAATGTGAAATAAACTGTCCTTGGAAAAACGTTTAAAATCTATTTCAAACCATGATTTAATTCAATTTTGAGTATAACGTCGCCAATCACAATAAGTAAATAATAATCGTTTTGTTAAATGACAGCCAATTCTCTTTAAATGTAATGGTATTTACATCTTGGTTAACTTAGCCAATTAATTATGTTGTTGAAAATGAGTATCATAAAATCTGATATGCATTCTACAATAGTATTTCACAACGCATATAAATTGTAAAGTTATAATAAAACTATAAACATGATACAAATTGTGTACATAAAATTAAATCCTTTGGTGAAATACTTCTATAGCTTGGCAACAAAAGCTTATTACTTCTCCTCTAAATACAAGCTGACTATGTGTGTACTTAAAAGTACAGAAATACTATTTAAGTACGATAAAAGCAGGCCCGGATTGACCCTCCTGTGCGAAGTTATTGCAATTTTGAAGGTCTTGGGCCTGAATGAACACTGGATAAGTAGAATTAAGTTTCAAGTTTTAAATGACACAAACACACGCAATTATAATAATCTTGAACGGAAACAACAGTTTTTCTTCTTCGTTAAATAATCGTGTATAAATAATAATAACATTCTTACATTTACTACTACACTAATAAATAAATTACACATTGTATTCAATCAAAACAACAAAGATTCAAAGCTTTCGACAGTGACGGTTAAGTGAAAAAAATTGACGAAATATAATAATTTTTTTATAAAATAAAAAACACGAATTACAAGTCTGAGATCACTATGTATAATGGCAAGTACAATGTAAATGTGTGTATTTATAATAACATGTCATGTTGATCAAAGCAAACTGCAGACATTTTAAATAAGATCCATAATGTCAGACGCACAAATGCGTTGACTGTTAAAAGATCTGTGCACTCTCTGATACTAGCTGTACGAATTCTGACTAACCAAAACACTATGTAAATCATAAATTGACACTGAGTCAACAACTGTGAAAATACAACTAGACTCAAAATTTAAAGCAATTTCAATTTTTATATTACAGAGAGGAGAAGCCTCATGACTTTACCACACTCCATTGTTATATTACAATTGTACACATTGAATTCAGATTAAAAAAATCTTTGCCAAGCAAATACATATTTTGTACAATAAATGAAATATCAGTAAATCGACTTTCATGAGTGAAAACTGAAAGCCTCTCAATCACAAGGAATCAATCATCAAAGAAGTTACATTCAACCATCCTCAAATTCTGCTATGTATCATAAAACACACAAGGAAAGAGATTACAGGAAACTTGTCAAATCATTTTGTTAGAAAAAGAAAATCAATTAGTGCAATTTACATTTGGGACCCTGTGTGACACCATTTTCATTTCATTCATTACTTTTACAGTATTTAAACGGAAAAAATTCGTCTTCATTAAATTAATATAAATGCAACTGGTACGAAAATACACACTAAAATAATTTCATATTATGTAAAAATAATGGCAGAGTAAATAGAGGGTGACTGAAAATATGTAAAATGCATAGAAGCATGTGGAAATGGACAAACACTTTACACAGTCATATTGAAACACTGTTACACACTAAAAAATGAAGTGTTGAATCTCACAGATAACACACGATAAGTATTCTTATAATTAATACTACTATATTCCCAAAATTTCCTGTACAGGATATTCTAGTCATTTCGTCAATTTGTCTGCGTGCTCGTAGGTTATTCAATGATGGAGACTCAATAAAGAGTTTCCAACAAATTTTAACCTATTTAATTCAATTATTTACGTTACATATGAGAGAGTGAGTGAGTGATACAGAGTCAAGCAAGTCTCTTGAAGAAAAATGAAAGAAACTCTACACCACTTACTCTTCCAGCCTAATCAGTAACTAATCAGTATTAACAGCAAAGCTGCGTAAGATGCTAAATTGAAACTAATATTGTAATTTATAGTTTTGTACAAATTATATATATATATATATATATATATATATCAATACTAGGGTAATTATATTAAGCTATATATATGTCGTAACTAACACGTTTTTAATTACACATTAAATTCTCTTTTACGATTGGGAGATCCTTCAACTTTGGTCAAAGGAAGGGATCTCGACAGTTTTACAACTATATAGACCCAAAAGAGGTCTGTAAACTTACCTAGGTAAAAACTAACACACATTCATAGTACCTAGACATATTATTGATAAATTATCAATGATAATGATAGGCTTCATCATTTAGGAGGCACATAAACACACCAAGAGAAAAAAGAGGAAGAAGAAGGAAAACACACGATCAGTATATGTACAAGAAATCTGTAGAACCTTACCATGTCATGCTCTATGAAGAGTATGACATGAGTTCACACAGACTTATAAATGACTGCCAGCGCTGCAATGTAATACCTAAGAAGATTTCAGGATAGGAAGAAGGAGCAAAAGACATGTTGATTCTAAACAAGCCCCACATTTGAACAATCCAGAACAAGTTTAACTTCTGACATACTTCACTCGGCAACTTCATCCGTGAACATCTTCATTTTTTTGTTTCAGTTTTGTGAGAGATCCCTTATTGGTCCTTTAGTACAGAGTACAAAGTACTAAATTTGAACCACTATACTAAATGTCACCTATATATTAACACAATTATACCACTCGAGTATCCTTAATATATTTACATAGTCAATGAAAAAAAGCTGCTGAATTAAATATTGCCAATCTACCTACACAAACCAAAAAAATTCACAACTTGAATTTGGCATTTGAAAAAATAATTGTTTTCAAAGGTGACAATTCGCAAATCCTACTTTTTCGAAAAAAAGAAAGAAGAAAGATATAAATACCTACTAACACACACGCAAGCATACTGAAACTTTCAAACCTTAAGTAAGGATTTACATTAAAATATGTAGTAACTATATTTAGTTATTTACAAATCGAAACTTCACCTGCTATTTTGTTCATTTCAATTTAGAAATGACAAATCTTACAAACTAATTTTGGTGATAGGTGTACCTTTTGTGTCCACTACAACAGTTTAGAACATGGAGCTCAAAACTTTAGAGTTGACGCTTTTAACTTACATTATGTATCCTAATTCTTAATTTATTTTATAATATTTGAATTATACCGTAAGTAATATAGTAAACACTGTCTACTATTTACAAAGGATTCAAAGCTTTGCCTGTCAATGGTCCTCACTACCACTACATAATGAAGTGTAGTTACCGCCATGTTCTTATACCTCTAAACATTATACTATTTAATTAATTAGATTATCAATAATTTTAGCTTATGAAGCAAAAAAGAAAAATTATAAAACATTAAAATATTTGAACTACAACTTGCCTTAGTCATGTTAGTATTAGTTTATCCATAAACTATGTTATTCATTAGTACATACTACTATATACAAAGAAACAATTTGCTTTCGTTCATCTTGGTCCTCAAAGTTCATTCAAGAAATTCAAGATCTCAAGAGAATTCATGGCAGATTGTTCTATTTTCATGCATGGGTTCACTACTGTCGCCCGGTACAATGAACAATGAAGTATCAGTACCTTTTAACCTACTTAAAATTATTTGTACTTATCCTTGTATGTCTTATACATAAGATCTTAAATAGATACTACGCTACAATATAATGATATTTGGAAGTATGTAAGCTTCTCAATAAAATGATATCTAGTGTATTTACAAAAGTAAATCCTACTTCCACAACCTAAACGTCTAAAAAATGCCTACAGAATAAATTAATACAGCCAAGTTATTAGTTCATACTTTGGAAGTGAATCAAATACAAAGTAATGGAAAACTACGATGCGATAAACTTTCGAGTATCAGAATACCTTATATACAGCACTAATGTATTTAAATATTATGTCCTATATAGTTAAATTATCTAGAATATAAAATTTGAATGTGCAGCCATGACTATTTTTTTTCTTAGAAATTAAAATAAAATTTCTTTTCATCTTTAGAAGACTAAATTGCACCAATCGGATTGTGTGTTTTTTTACAGATTTCTTAAAATTCATTTGTTTATGTAAAAAATATTCATGTTAAAAAACAAATGATCAATTTTGTTCATAAGTATGTGCTTGTTAAACGGGTGGTGGTGAGATTCTTCTTAATGTGTGTGCGTATGAGTGAACCAAAGTTGAAACTAAGTTAGAAGATGATTACTATATAGAGGATGGTCCCTGTCCACTACAGCTGCCATACGAAGACGTCGAAAACTTGGATGTTGAGAAACCATATTGTACTGAGGAGGAGCATTCCCGGTTGCAGCAGCGTATTCATACGGGTTCACTGGGTAAGCCGGAGGAAGCACAGTCTGATCGTACGCTGGTGAATTTAAAAAGCCTACAAAATTGAAATGTATGTCAAATTTAAGAATTTGTAACTTGGAGAAAGTACATATGAGGTCTAATTTGTAGGAACTTACTAGCTATTGAATGAGGGCCAATGCCAGAGTCAAAGCTACTGCTCTCGATGGAATTAACTTGATTATTCCTTGACCCAGAACTACTTCCATCTCCATATGAACTACCACTGCTCCTTGAACTTGGATAAATCCCTCCGGTTGGATTTCCACAATTGTTTACTGAACCATTAGGAACTCCTTGAATCTGATGACCAGTAGGCATCACTTCATACCTACCACCACCATTACAAAGAGCTGACTCGGTCACCTGATTCAGTACCTAATTATTGGAGGAGAAAACACAACATGATTAATATCAAAGTGTCAAAATTCACTGTAGAAGAACTTCATCAGTCCAGTTTTTATACGTAATCATAAAGATTAATAAAAGTCAGAATCTTACAGCTACTAAATGCGGCGGAATTTTTATTCCATTAGATAGAATCAGCATGGAACCAGGGTTGTTTGTGTCAAGACCAACGAATTGCCGTGGCATAGTTCCTGGTCCACCAACTCGCGGATTTGTTCCTGATTGATATTTATTCGACCCATTCCCCCTTGATCTTCGATCCAAACTCCTATGAAAAATAAAACAAAAAAGGAAATACAGTAAAATTTATGTCAGGGATAAAAAAGAGCATGGATAGTGAAAAAAATTATCTACGAATTTAATCTGTGCATGCAATTATCATGTACCCAGCTCCCACTGTGTTCTTGTTTGCATGATATTTGATGATATAACAGCATAATATCTTACATAATGGTACAATAAAACATTCTCGAACAACATTATGCAATTATCATTCATTATGTATTCCCGTCCACAGTCAGTCTATGCCTGCGCTGTAAGTACAGGTAACCAACTATTACCTGGGAAACTTGCAGGGAGATTGTAATCAGTGGCGAGGAATACAGTGACAAAGACCGTCACAGTAGCCACACAAAGCTAAGTATGTAGGTTGAAAAAAGATAAAGAGAGAGAAAGAAAAAAACATCAACTTGTTGTTGTCCACAGTGGTTTCTTTACCTTTGTGCTTTAAATCCTCCAGAACTTGAATTTCGAGAAGGTCTCTTTCTCGTCAACGAGGCTGCAAAAACATCAAAAACCATTTTCATGATTATTTTTATTAGTGGTTCACCAAGGAGTAAGCCTCATCATAATATTTTAAAATGTACATGCAATTATTTTTGTGCAATAGAGAGAGAGGAATAAATGTCTCGTTCATTTAAACATCTTTTGATTTTTAATATTATGCTCATATAAAGTCAATGTCAAAGACTCTATTCGTCTCTCTCAAGTTTGTTAAAAGATATTTAGACTAAACTTACAATACAATATAATTATTGTCAGCAAAGATTGTCCATACAATAACAACATATAAGTACATATGTAAGTAAGGTATGTCCTTTTTTACCTGATTTGTGTGGTGGTTTGTTGGGTCTGGTGATGGAATTGTGATAGCGACTGGGCGGGTTTGGGTCTCCCTCATGAGTGTGGCTAATAGGAACATCAATTACTGAAAGTTCATCCTCTGCAAAATCATCATCCGACTGCCCATTATTTCTATCTGAATGATCCGGCAACTCTGGCAACTCCTCGTATATTGGTGGAGGATTAAGGAAATAACTAAAGTCCATTTTTGGATTCCCTAACATTCCATTGCTACTAAGACTATGGTTGACGTCCAGCATCTGTGTATGTCAAAAAAATTCATCAGTCAGTCATCATGATTGAAAAACACTACTAAAACCACTGAATTCCTTCACAATTCACAAAATTGTTCAAATTTATGCAATCAACAAATTCATCTCTGGGAAATCAGTTTCCGTGATGGAACCAATTAATGAATTTTACTTGGACAAAAAAATTTACTTACTTCGATTGATGGTGGAGCCATTGGTGGTCTAGAGGAATCAACAGAATACGACATGTACATTTTATTATGTTATTATGCATTCAGCAGTGTTAAAACGTGTGCGTACTAGTATATTTTCCCTTTAAAGAATATAATTGTTGTTAGTCCTCACCTAGGCCTCGCATGTGCTAAATCTTCATATAAAACTCCATTCATGGCAGTACCATTCATCATTGTGGGTCCATGATGTGAGTCGAAATCTTTGGTTAGAAAAAATGGTCTTAGTATGATAGATATATCGTATTAGAGTAAATCTTTTACTCTAATCATATCATGCACTACACTGTAGCCAAGAGAGAAAGAAAATTTCATACCTTTGGTCTGTGTTACACCCTTCCGTTTTTTCCTAAACAATATCAAGACAAATTACAGACTCCGTCATTATACATTGTAATTGCAATTCTGTGAACGACCATTACTTCATTTATTTACACTCCACACTCTCTCAGACGACACACTTTTTTATTGCATCAAGATGCCCAAAGGGCTCAAAAAATGACGATGCCAATTAAAGACACTCTACACAGCAAACAATACGAAACACTAAAAAATGTTGGAATGACACAGCATTGTGATTGTGTATGTGTCCTCCTGAATCTCAACGAAAATCAAACTTTCACGCACACACATCATTCATGCAGAAAAAAGATACATCCCAAATTATATTCAACAATATTAGATTCGTATATAATGTACTCACCTCCACACAAGTCCTACAATGACGAGTAAAATCACAGCAGATAACAGAGTACAGCAAACAATCACCGTAACAGACGGAAATGATCCGATCCTCTTAAACTCCGCATCTGAGACCTTTGGAAACATTCAAGTAGGACTTAGCTGTAATAATTTGTGTGCTCCAGTTTCACAATACAATTCTACATCCACTTTTACAACACAAGGTACAGCATTAAGACTTAAAATTGACAACCCAAAAAAATTCGAAAGATACATTTAAATTATCATTAGTGAATACAAAGTGGATATGCCTCATGAATGACGACTCATAAGCATGAGTGTAAAACTGAGTAACATCATCAGCGTCGTTTTTCACAAAAACCTACCTAATAACATTTTTCAACTTCCCGTCATAATAATAAATAATATCATCACTAGGCAATTGAAAATGAAAGAGAGACAAAGTGAGAGAAAAAACAAAAGGCAAAGGAAACACACCCTAGTTTTTACATGAGAACTTCTCATTGAAAAGTATAAAATAAAGAGAAAAAACAGTTTCCATTTGGCTTACATTAAGGAGGGCTGGACAATTCATGTCCATCAACTCGCATGGAAGATCTGGAGGAACTGGTGGAGGAGGCTAAAAAAATTTTTGGAAAAAACATGAATTATACAAACAATACGATGCACAGAATTTTTGTTCATTAAAAATAGGCCAAGCTAAAAACGATGAGCCATCATATATTTTAAAATCTTCAAAAAACATACCAGATGAAATAAAGGAGGAGGACCCCCACAGTCACAGTCATCATCCTTCATCAAGGCCCATGCTGAGGATGACATCTGCAAGCAAAACGAAAATTTTAGTGTCATTTTTAACAAGTTGATTTACAATCTACTCTCTTCCCTTATCTCCCTGCAATCTTTTTTCTCTATATTATGAGATGTTACAGCCAGCGGGTATAGCTTTAGTGACAAAATGTAAACCATCATTCATGATACACGAGATGACAAGATGCGTAAGAGGCCCTGCATAATAATTCTACCTACAAACATTAGCATCATATCCATAATACTAGATATATCTTTCCCTAACTATTCCATTCCTTCTTCTCCAGTAAAAGACATCAATGACTGCCTCACACTCACAGGCATACCAAGAGCTACGCAAAAACACACCAGAACAAGAATATTAAAATGGAATTGTTCATAATTCTAAACCAGAAACCAAAGGGACTTTTGTGTGTGTGTGTGTGTGTAGGTATGTGAGAAGATCCGACAGAGTAACTTTGACAGCAATGGCAAGTCTCATACATACCAAGAATACCTTGTCCTAACCACATCTGAAGGACACATCCTGTCCTGCCGGATACATTCCGGCATTTTAAATTTTGAACCCACACACACACTACAACTACAATATATAAATGTCAAAACTTTTCGGTGACTCGTAAATGAAATGAAAATGAATCAAATCGGCACTCTGTTTGTGACGATGAATCTAAAGTTACACTAACCCAGAACATTTTTTCCCTTTTTTATTACACAACATAACACTGGCCAGTCGGCATGCCACAAAATTCTTGTCGATTGTACACATAACAATACTATTGTTACGAATTCCAGGTAGTTGTTCTTGTTGGTATTGGACCCAACTGAAAATTAAGGAATTGTAAAAAGAAGACAAAGAACACATACAACTATGAACTAGTAACTGTGCAGAAGGTACTTATTTAGTTGTCGTCCAGTGCCCTTACGTAGTGTTCAAAATGGGAAAGTTGAGACCCGCCATGAAACAACTTGCGTTTTTATTAGCCATCTCCACCATATATAATAACAAGTGAGAAGGGAAACAACATCAGAGTAGTAAAAAAATCTGACAACAATATGCACACCCTAGGCAGTCCAAGATTGTGTGTGTAGTTTGTACCGTCATAGCCCTTTGCTGTACCTACCTACATCTATCTTGACATCATCAACGTACGCTATGATGATGACCCTTTTCTCTCATATTTTATATTAGCTCCAGATGATAACATGTAAATACATTCCACATGCCACACAACCACACACTCAGTCCTTTTGGTGACGCTGTAGGGTCATATTACAAAACCCCCATCAACTTTTTTTGACCTTTCCATGGGAGCGAGATGAGAGAACAACAACAGCCAGTGTCTTCATATTTATATGATATAATCTAGGTAATATGATTTATATGATTATCCCCACACTGACATTCACTGACACCCGTTGTACACTTGAGGCTCCAGCACATCCCCAAATGTACTCTCTACTCTCTTCATTACGTAGGGAGTACACATTTGAACCACTTGATGTGCAATTGCAGAATCACACACAACCATGTCCAGCAATCATACTAATACAATGCTGTCGATTGAGGATTTCGTTGAAGTGCAATCAACTTCAAGAACTAGTCAGTCATCATCAAAGTAAAGATGCTAAAATAAACATGATTGTCCATGCTAATTATTACTCTCTGACATACACACACATCCAAACTAATCATACCTATACTTACTTCCCTTCACACCTTTTACCCTTCAACTTGTTTTCTCCTCGTTTCCTTCCTCTACGAAAGAAGATTGTCAGTTACGCCCAGAGAAACGTTTTCTCTCAAGAGATTTTTACCCAAGTCATAACTTTAAATAGTCGCTACTCATCATCATCCTCACCTTACTTTACAGTAATTTAACGTTACACACCGACCGTCTCACACAACCCAACACGAGGAGACTCTCTATCCCTCCTTTTTCTTGAGTTTACTTTGGGACGCCAGACAGGGCCAGGTACGCCCATACAAATATTATTACCACATTTTGTTATGGTTCCCTAGTCGTAACCCGTTTACTATGCCTCCTTTTTTTATTTGCACTTTTCATATTTGCAAATTAAGTGAACAATTTTTTTACCTACCAACTGTACTGTCTTTTGCACTCCTCCTACATGATACACACACTCCAATGTCTGGTTTAATACCTAAAGAGAAAAATCATGCTTAACCTGAAACCTTAAAAAATTGTTGGTACAAGTAGAAAGTAGATAAGCTCAAATTATAATGTTTGACATGACTATGTTTTATGTGGATGAACTCATCTGTTATAATATTTGAGAGTCAGTACTAAGTAACCAACAAGACTTGTTAGTCAGTCCACGCGGCATTAACACACACACACATGAATCTAATACTCTCATTAGCTGTTTCTAGCAAAAATTCCCTAGGCGAATCAATACTAATACCAGTACAAAAAAATTTGCTAATAAATGAAACAAGCCGCAAAAAAGTCTTGCCAACCCTCAGATGAAGCCACTAAAAGACATGAAATAAACATATAAAATATAATCCACATCATCATCTTCAACGATGTGCTCATACCTACTAGTGTAATGTCTTCCTTATCCCATCCACTATCCTAGTGGGTACACTGATTTCACGTATTTGAAATTTGCATGTAAAATCTTCACCATGTCTTTTTCTTTATAAAAATTTTGAGCTCTTAATGATCTAATATAATCGCAACAAGTATGTTATAATCAAAATCTGAAGCATAACCAAATACAGGGTAAATACTGGAGAAGAAGGAGCGCAGGTCAATATACGGGCAGTAATACAAGTTCAAGCTTATTGTACTAATCACAAGATAATCTAATACTGCAATAGGATCATTACTGGGTGAGGGAGGGAGAGAGAGGGACCTCCCAAATCGAAAATAAATGACTTGAATAAATGGAGACGTGCCTGTCACATTAAAGAAACCTATATCCTATACACTATCTCTATGTGTGTGACTTTGTACACAAACAGATCCCTCTAAAATGAATAGTCTCCGACCCAAAAAAAAAAACCGACACACACACAGTACAGTGCATAGTAAAGTACATAGAAGTTTGAATCTCGACAAAAGTCAGCAATAGAGTCAAAGAATAAGAATTGATGTGAAAAGACTACAATGGATCAACCAGACAAAGCTTGAACCCAAGTTACACACACAAAGCCTTAAACATGGACAGGGAAAGAATTGCTCCGAATGTGAATGTGTACATCTGTGTGTGTGTGTGAGTTACAAGAACAAAATCTTCTTTTATTTCCTCCACTTTTCCTTTCCTATTGTCAAGGGGGAAGCAACGGGAATCGTAAATTGTAATCATATGCAAAGCAATTTAAACTACATATATAGAGAGCCAACATTCTGCTTAAACTTTGTACACCCCAACCTCAACGTACTTACTTACTTATAGTTACTCTGGTACACAAACACTAACTCCTTTAGTTCCTTTTTTACTCTTGGGTAATGGGCACTATATTTAAGGAGAGATTACTGATATAGCTGATTTGTAATGACGGTAAAAGCTTGTATGTGGGTATACAAAGTTTTCAAAGAACAAGAGAAGGAACAATACATGTGTGTGTGTAGAATTGTTCCCACTCTGACTCTACTTGACTCTACAACGATTGAGGGATGTACATATAGACGTATTAAGCAGGTAGTACATGCATTATCCTGCACACCAATCACTAACTCAATTATCCCAATTCTTATTCTCGGTCCTCCCTTGGTGTTCAGTTCAGAGTTTCAGAGGGGGAAAAAAACTCCCAATGTCCAGTTACCAAAGTCACGATCAGCGAAAAACTAAGATTATAAACTGAATGGCTGGGTAAAAATGAACAAAGTATCAGGATTAAATTAGAATACAAAACACCACAGGAAGAAAAAGAAAATGAAGGCAATTATACACACAACGTACAGAGGGAAAAAGTTGATGCATGAATACAAATGTACAATGCAATGTTTAAGGAATCTCCCTCTGTGTATATATAGCATCCCTAATGTAGTCACTAAAGCCCTTCTACACTAGAAGTACTACATCTAATGCTGTAATTTCATGTATCGTAAAATTTGAACTGTAGCAAACCCTGTGTTTCTACACACACATACTCACTCACACAATACGATGTAGATAGAGAGAATGGATTTTTAAAGAAATCAAGGAAGATTGAAGACCCTGCCAAGTAACGATAAGTGGAATAAAAAAATTCACTTGTATTTCTCACTGACTGAGATGAATGCAGACAAAGAAAGGATTGAATGTGAACTCATTAATTTCAAGAGAGAGAGATAGAAGAGGAGGAGGGATGGAAAAGCTGAGAAAATTGCTAAGCTGAGCTCCTACTGCACGCTTACATATTTGGTATATAACTTTATTACTTGATTCCATCAAGATTCCATGTCCAGCCATATATGTCCAAATCCTGGACTCATCCCCCATCATCCTATATAAAGGTGAACCTATTGAAAGTGTTGAGTTCTCCCTCTCTTTATCCCTCATCCTTTCATCTCCCTCTCACCTCAAAGGTAAACTTAAGAGTGTGTTTATAGCAGAGACCAGAAGCTTTTTTCCCTTTTTTACACGAATAAGATGAACCACCACGCAAATCTTCTTTAATGACTAAAACCCTACTCTTTTATTTTATACACTCCTCTCCTCTCCGTGTGTACCTAATACATTATGATACAACCATTATTTCAAACCATATTATATGTATTTTCGTTCCATTCCAAATCAAATTATACCTTTCAACATCTACACACACACAGAGAGGGAACATTCACCGTACAAAACATTCAACATCCTGCCATCCTGTCTTGAATTTTGAACACATACGAAATATATGAACCGTTAAGCATGACACGGTTTGAGTAGAAGGACCATCCCTATCCGTACAAATACAACATACATATAGAATATATTTCCCTTGGCTCCTGTACACAAACAAAAAGACGACTGTGTACATACAATAAACTCCATGGCACAGTCAAAGGAATTTAAAAGGAGAGAGAGAGACAATAATTTCATCAAATAATAGTAGGATATAGAGAGAGTCGTCGTCTGCGGTGAAGGAACGCGTCTACAATTTCTTCATTGTACATTTTCACACAATTACTTCTACAAGAAGAAAGTAAATACGACAGAAGAGTGGAGAGAGAGAAAGAGAAATACACCAAAATCCCTCTCAACTCTCAGTTTATCATTGCTCTTCATCTCCCACTCTCCTTATACAATACAAAAGCAGACAAACGAAAGTACGACCACATGATGAACTTTTGTACATTCAATGTTGTGTTGTGGTATACCTTCCAGCTGTGGCATATGGGATGAAATAAGCTTATATTATAAAAATGTAACTCCCTCCCTCTCAGTATACTTGTTCTCAGAAAAAGGTATCTCCACAAGGATGGACATATTAGTCTCGTGTATTGTACCTACTACCTGGGATGACGCTAAAATTGTAGGTGTATCCATACTACATTATGCGACCATTGCAGTGTATGTTGTACTTGTATCAAACTTGTCCTGTCCTGTTGTAAGTAAAATCTCTCTCTACAAAAATGTGGCTCAATTCAGATTGTCTGTAATCCTCATCTTACCCTGGTTCCTCCTTTCATCCTTCACTATATTAACAAAAGTATGGACAAGGACCACGACGGATTAGTCAAGAAGGAGTGTATGAATGAAAATACAAAATACTTATTTTAATTGTTCATAATTTCACCAACTCCTTCCTGTCTACTTACTTATTTATGTATGCAGAAAAGAGCTCTTTGAATTTTGTTCCATGTGACAGAGTCTGACAGGTTAAACACAGGGTTCTTGAGTCAAAAACAAAGGGTACATGCCGACTTTGTCTTGAAAATCATGCAGCAACAAATTTTTTCATAGGTTAAACCTGTCTCGAATCATTTCAGACAGAGAGGGAGAGAGATCCAACAATCTTTTCTTCCTTTCCTCTTATAATATGATCATGTTCCCCGTAAATCTGACATACTCCTATCATACTAATATAATACACAATATGATGCGAGAAGAAAAAGTTGACTCTTGTTCTCCTTTGGAAATACATAATATTTAACCCATGCTAGCCCTGCCAAAGATAAAGTAATGGGAGAGCGGAGGGAGAGAGAAACATTGAATTTAGATTTAGTCTACTAAAGTCTCAAAGTATGAACAATGTCACTTCATCGGACATAGGAAATTAACTACCCAGCAACCCTTTTCACTGGGAACAGTCTCCATATAAAATATCTACATAGGTGAATACGTGAAATGATTCAGACTCCCCCCCCCCCCCCTGAGCTAGATGAGACAGC
>WJFB01002337.1:0-20202 GCA_009870185.1 Pygmarrhopalites habei
CGTAAAAAACCTAACCTGGGCCCTTCGGGCCCCTTACAACAAACTCATCCTCTTTAGAGTACTACAGTCCAGGTCAGCTCCAGTTTTTTCAAAAAAAAAATATCAAAACATACATGCACCAACAACACAGGTGACAACCACATTGCACCGACAATACATGTTACAACAATAAAGGCACCAACAACATAGGTACCAACTACATGGGTACCAACAACAATGGGCCTTATGAGCCATAAGGCTCCATGTAGTTGGTGCCTGTGTTGTTAGTGCATATAGGTTCCTAAGAGGTCCAAACCAACCATTTTATGTAATTCTACCAAGGGTGAGAGAACTTCATCGGTCGGAGGACATTGAAATCTCTTCTTTACCCAACAAATGACGATTTGCATTGTTTGTGTATGAGTGGGGGAAAAAGTATTTTAGTCAAATAAAGAGAGAGACAGAGATGAATCAAGTTATTAAGTGCATATATGTTAAAAAGCACTTGGTGTTAAAAGAGGACCGACAGGAGATGAAAGTGCGGTAATGGTTGATTGTCATTGTGAGAGTTGTGTGTGTGTAGGTGTAAATAAGAAGGATGATGTATTGAATCTATACTCCTGACTGAGTTCCTGATTAGGTCCATTAAAGTATTGAGTTTATATATAAAGGATGAGAGAGAGAGGACCGAAGGGTCCTCGAATGAGTTTACTTAAGGTAAAATTTTGGAATCCACTCATGCTGATGAGGAGTTGAAACGACGACGACTTTCAACACAGAGAGTGAGAGTAGGGGTGAAGGAGGAGGAGGAGGGTGTAAGAGTGCCAAAGTAGTGTTATATCCCTGCCGTATATATCCATCATCATGACAACATAGACAAGAGAGAGAGGGAGGGAGGGAGGAGGGGGTAAAAGAAGAGAAGAACGGAGTGTTTTTCTTCTTGGTGAGAAAACTTTATCGAAAAGGGGAAGCCTGTAAACTTTTATGACCATAAAAAAACGTTGAGAGAGACAGAGAAGAAACTGTAAAGTGTGAGTAGTTTTTTTTTCTGAATTTAAACGCACTCAACTACTTGGTCACCTTCATTCCCTAATAGACATAAACTGAATTTACTCTGCGGCATCCACAACTCGTCTCTTGTCTCTTGTGGAGAAAACCTACCGCGCCAATATTGACATAAAAAATTGTCCTTTTTCCCCTATTTTTTATTCTTTTCCAATGGTTCAAAACAAACTGGGATGTACGTGTATATGATTGTGTATAGTCTGGACGGACAGAAGGGTGAGTATGTAGAATTCATTTTGGGTGGAAAGACAATGGGAGATTTTGACTCATTTTTCTTCAAAAATCTCTCTCTCTCACTCAAAAACACATTGAATTGTACAACACTTTGTACAATACATATTTTTCCAAATAATGGCTATGGCTTTGAATGTGTCAAGTGTGAATATTTTGAGTTTGATTCTGATACGGAATTGTGACTTGGAAATTATTGAATGTGCTCACATTGAATTGAATTGAGAAGATGATTGTTGATGGAATTTATTTTGTAAAAATGTTATTCATGTTGAGTTCATTTACAGAAATGATTGTCAAAATATTTTTTTTTCGAAGGGAAACACTTTGACGAATCGTGTTGATTATTTCGAAGGAGTTGATTTAAAAAATAGTATTTGTTTATGAATAATGAACAATTCTGTTCCCTTCTGTGAGTGAGAATGTAATGAGGAGATTTGGATGGGAGGGGAGCAGGTCAGGGTCTCACCAAAAACTGTGTGGATGTGGAGATGGACATTTTGACAATAATTGGAGGAGCTCATCATCATCTCGGGACGATTTGTGAAGTGCAATTGAGAGTTGTTAGGTGCGATTATTGAGACGAAACATTTTTTTGTGCTCCCTTGTCGTAATAGCTCGTTTCCGTGACTGTGCGTACGTGAACACATCTTTGTGTGTTTGAGTGAGTGAGTGTGTGTGTGGATGATTTTGTTGAATAGAAGTGAAAACTCCAGACATTTGAGCAAGTCAAACGCCTCTTGCCTTGAGTGGCAAGAAGTTGGATAATGAACGGATGGTTGCCTTATGATGTGAGTACACTATCAGGGAAGAATGGAGAGAGAGAGAGTGGAAACGGTAGGAGACGACATGTCGGTGTTTCTCAACTCATTGGCTATGACTTAGAATTTCTTCGTGTTTATTTATACACACACACAAGTATCAAGATAGTCACCCTCGTATTGTACTCTTTTTTCTCAAATTTTCTTATTTATATAAAAGTATGTAGGTAGTGGTATTACATTCACTAGCCGCTCTCTCTTGCAGGAGAAAATAAGGGAAGTCAATTCCAGTATGTCTCACAAACACACCTAAATAGTTTTTCTCGCGTCTCCTCCTCCTCTAATAATAATGAGGTTGGGTGAAAATGAAGAGTAATTTGAGGAACACATTTGCTGTAAATATCGCTTTTGGTCATCCAACCAACACTCACTCACTCACTCACTCACTGTGTCCCAGTGAGAGGGGACAGGATGTGTACAAGTAAATAATTATTTAGTCTAGGAGAGTGAAAAGAGAGAGGGAGAGGGTGAATGTGTGTTTGTCTAATGTTTATTTGCTGCAACTAGCTGTCAAAACAGCATTAAGACACTAATTATACGTGTTATACTATTCTTGGGGGCTGATGCTCAATCTCCTCATTACCCCTGTCGTCTCTCTCTTCTCATCGTGTATCATCACATTATAACCTGGTGTGTGTGTGTGTGTACCTGAGATATTTTGTTATATCCACGTTTTTTTTCTCCCTCTTCATTGCATCAGGATGTCTACTGATGATATTATACAAGTTTAGTTTTATCAAACAAGGTTTCCGTCCAGCTTTCTGTCTTTCCTATTTCAAAATGAAACATGGTTTTCTCAAGACGGACGTGGTTACTACAGTCTCGAACTGGATCTTCGGGTTTCGGGGATTGTGTAAAATTTGTCATTAAGGTTATGGAGGACAAGAAAGAAGAAAGTAGACGAGAGACGGGGAAATCTCAACATGTCAAACATTAGGGGGGAATTCTAAAAAAGAATGTTAAACAACTCAGTACAAACTGAATTTAATCTTGATAACACATTCTTCTTTTACCTATGTATGGAGAAGAACACGCATTCATACAATTTTACATTCATCCACATAATTAAAAGGGAAAAACTGTTGACTCGAAATCATTTTCACGCCGTTACATTAGCAAACCTCATCACCATATCATTCCCAGACATGAAGAGAGATAGAGGGAGAGGGAAAGTGGACATACTTTGGACAAATTCATTGAATATTACATTGTGCATGTGGGAAGATAGTAAGAAGTTTGTCCATTATTTTGTAATTGTTCGTAATCACATGGATTACACACACACTCTCTCGTGTCATGTGAGAACGTTCTCCATCATGCACAATTCCCAAACTCAAGTCTTTGGGTTTTCCATTGATAAATTGGATTTGTCATGTGCGCTGTAATTTGGGTAAAAGATAATTTCTAATGCGAGTTTAAATATATTATTTGTTGCCCTCATGTCGCGTCGTCGGTTTTGGCCTCTTCACATCTCATCATCCCCACTTCTACTATTGTGGTCTACACATTATATTGACATTATCAAAAGACATTACAAGTACCCATTCATTTTATACGTGTACGTGTTGTACACGTACACACTCGTCATATGTATGTATCGTGTGGTTGGTTATCAGGGGGAATATTCTGACAGTTTAGAGAGGGAGTGAACGAGGGGGGAATGAGCTTTTTGAAGAAAAGGGAAAATTGCTTACCACTGACCACTGACTAATAATACTCTTTGTTTTTCAGCAGACAGGCCCTGTTAGCAGCTCAAAGGCATGGAGATGATCATCCGCGGTCAAGTAATACTGGACCTTCCATGGGCAATAGTATTGGGTCCGGACCCTCTGACTCAATGTGTCATGATAACATGGATGATGACGAGCGTGTAGACGTTGTTGGCAATGACCATCGTCCCGACTCCGTGTCCCCTCCTCTGCGGCATCATGGTAAATACTCACACAAATACCTCACAAACAATTCTCCTCTCTCTCTGTCTCTCTTTCCGAAATGCATTATACATGTCCCACTCTCTTAATTATTCCCTCTGTGTCTGAGCTGTGTGTGTGTGTGGACATGCGGTTATTTATAAAAACAAGTAGTTTTGCTTCATTACCTATCCATTTCTCTCCCTCTCTCTTTAAGACACACAAATTCTCAGTCCACTTTGTCAGGTTTGAGCTTATTAGAAATTTTTGGAGAGCCGCGGTGTTCCAAGTGCCATTTTTACATTACCTGTTCTCTTCACACACACACACACACACACACACACAGTGTATAGTGCAGTGTGTGTGAAGAGAAGGAGGGAGAGAGAAAATCTGCTTTATGTAGTGTAGAGAAAGGTAAAGTGTAAAGAGCTTATGTGTATACCAAGGGAGTTGTCATGATACCTTTAAGTCTGAACCTGTACTCTTTCGAAAAAGGGCCCAAGTAATTTTTTGTACTAGTGAATCTGAAAGATAGAAAGTGTGATTCGGACACTTGAATTTTATAGAATGTGAAGTGTAGGCTACATAGAGTGAGAACTGTTTTTGCAGTTTTGGGGGTGGAAAGAGTTTTCAAAAAAATTTTGAACAAGGTTCTTGCTTTCGAGTGAATACGGTAGTTGAGTTCAATTGGACATTTCTGCTTGGAGTGGTCAGAGTGAGTGAGGAAAGACGACGTCGGCCTCTCCACAGACAACTGAGAAGGGTATTAGTGATTTTCGACCGTCTCTCCTCCTCCTCCTCCCTTCCCTTCATCATACTCTCTCTCTCGCATTGTCATTTGTGGACGTAAGGTTCAAAGCTAAAGCATTAAGTGGATGAGGAACACAACAAGGGCTTTGTCTCTGTCTCTGTTTTTTGGCTCTAATCATTTTTAGTTAGAGGTATGAAAGGGCATGCTTCCCCGTCATTCCAAATTATATTAATCGAATAAGAAAGTAAATCCCCCCGAAAATTCCACGGTATTTATCTCTAGAGCTGAATTTGTGTGGAAGGCGAGCGAGCTAGTGTGTGTGTAGATGGAAGGGATTAAATGGAATGATTTAATTATTTTTAATGCCATTTAATTTTTGGTCAAACAGAAAACCGTGTGTACACACACGACTCACCATATCATTATATGGATAATCATATACGTACGCCACGTCACATCAAAAATTAAGTATGGAATGAGGTGGAGAAAGGAGTGTGAGTTTTTTTGCGGACAGTGAAAATGGATAAGATTATTTTTGCAAAGTATAAATGAGTGGAGAGGGAGAGAGAGAGAGAGAAAGAATTTTGATATTAATGTATTCAAACACAGAGGGGGAAAGTACAGGTAGAGTGTGCAAATTAAGTATGCAAAAGAGAGAGGGAGAGAATGTGTGTGTGTGTTGTGAATTGAGATAAGGATTCAATTATGAAAATAGGGGGGATGATGTGGAGGCTCTGCTCTGTTTAGTGGTAGTGAATTTATGCGAAATTAATGTGTGTATGTGTGTCTTAGTCTTTAGAGGTTGTCAGTTGGTTTTATTCTTGAGCGAAAAACAAAACCACGAAAGAGAGAGAGAGAGAAAGAGAGGATATCTTGGAGGTAGGGAAAAGGTGGTTTTATAATAGGAGAGAATCCATGGAGACAGAGGAAGAAGACGAGGCCACTGTGTGTGTGGTAGCTGTAGTGGTTAGTGAGGTTTTACAAGTTTTGGTTCCTACACCATCGAATTGGATGAATGCGTAATGTGTGTGTGTGTGTATGTATGGTTTTTTCTGGTGAGGATGTAGAGCCCCAGCTAAAGTTAGTTGGCTTACCATACTGCTGTAGAAAAAGAGAGAGATACATTTAAAGTTGAGTAGCTCCTGCGGTAGAGATAGATGATATTGTACACACACAAACACACAAGGAAAAGGCACTCTCACAACATTGTAGGGAAGAGTGTAGGAGGGAGTTTTCGGGGCAACAGCAGAAGCAGCTTGACGGATGTGTAATACTAACAGTGGATGAATAATTCATGTTGTGTTCTTATCTAAAAGCGAATTTTTATCCTTTTGTGATGCACCCGAAACTTCCGAATCAATATTGAGAAAATAAAGTTGTGGGACAGGAGAATCAAATTGTGTAGTCAGAATGTAGAAAATGAGTTTATGTGGGGGGCTGGCTTCTCTCTCTCTCTCTCTCTCTTCACAACCCCTTTTTTTTTTTCTCTCTTCTTTTTGAACAGAGGAGAAGGTAAAGTGTACGTGTACATATTGTGTGAAGGGTCTCAAGTAGTAATTTTTTATGTACACATGATACACCCACAAAGCATCAAAGTTCAAGAGCCAGGGCGACTGGAATCACGTGCCATTTCGAAAGAGGGAGAGAAAGAAAAAATTTCGTGTACTATACACACACAGCATGTCACACACACGGTACTTTTTTTAGGTGTAGGCCCTTTGCCAAAATAAAAATGTATTTACGATTTTTGAAAATACATTCTCCCAACTACAACTACATTTTGAAGTTTTGGAAAACAGAGAGAGGGAGAGAATTTTCCATACATGTAGAATGTCAATGCATTTTAAATTGTCAGATTGGCTGTCCCTGACTGTGTCTGTTGTATAAATAATTGCCATATTTTCTCTCTACTTGAACTGGAGTTAACGCAAATTCACTTCTGACTACTTCTGAGTCAACTTTCTTTCCTTACATTTAAAAATGAATTCCGTTCATGAATTCTTTTAATTCACAAGAGAGAAAATACGGTGAATAATGATTTTGTGTGTGGTATGCTAATGGAAAAACTGATGTGTATTCCCCCTTTTTCTCTATCTTAGATGATCTTTCCGGAGTGGATCATCTGAGGCGGGACCGGGACGACAGTGACCGGGATATCAGTGACAGTGGTTCGGAGAGTGGGGGTGGCGGTGCATTTCGTCCAGCAACAGCCCGTGACCTGGATCATCCTAGTCCAAATATTTCCCTGGGTCCTCCTCTACAACCCCCAATGTTACCCTACTTGTATCCTCCCAATTTGTACCCAGGAGGTTCAGGCATGTCTCCCCTGGGACACAATCCTCCCCTGCCATTATCTTTGTTTGGGCCGGGCTCACAACACTCATCCGCCGCCGCCGCCGCCTCCCTCCCGCCGTCTCTCCTGTTCAACCATTTACTCCAACATCAACTCCTTCATGGTTATCCGTTGGGCCCGCCCGTCTCACTGGCATCCTCCTTAGGCCCTGGTAATAATTCTTCTTCTACTACTACTAATCAACCATTGAGCTTGCAAGAATATCGTCAGAGGAGTAAAGACGTGTCCTTTTTATTGCAGCAGCTTTACTCTCAGAGCGCCTGAAAGCCCATCGGTTTCTCCCGTACCCGCTCATCCCGCCGGCCACCGCCTCATCCTCCTCAACTTCCTCCCTCAGTTCCACCTCGACCAGTGTCCTTGGCGGCGGGAGTCTCTCCGACCGTCTCTCAGCCTTTGAGACTGTCACGCCGTCCTCGGCGGCCACGGGTCATCTCAGTCCCAAACACTCACCCCGCCCTCCTCCTCCTGACTCTAGTTCTATTGTTGTTGACCCTACATCCTCCGTCTCATCCGTGTCAACTCATCCTCATCGGATTCCTCTCCTATGCTTGTCCGGTCAACCACCTTCATCATCCTCGTCATCTAATTCACCAGCTGCTAGTGTGGTAGCCCCAACCGCCGTCAATACTACCACTCCACACCCTTCAGAGTTAAAGTCTATTGAGAAAATGGTCAATGGACTGGACATTAAACCTGACATGGTTTTAAAACATGAAGTGGTGGACAAGTGATTATAAACTTTTCGTTCTAGGACAAACTACCATATTAATAGGAATGAACAATTTAATTAATTCGAAAGCGAGAGGAGAGAGAGTGAAAGGGAAGTGAGAAAAGTTAAGTTAAAATTTGCAAAAAAAAATATTAAATAATATATAAATAATATGCTCTGTGTTGTTACTAGTTATGTAATGTGGGGCAAAGCAAAGCAAAAAAAACACACACACACACACACACACAAAAAGTGTCAGCGGATTTACACACAGTAAGAACGAAACACACACAACCATGCAGCAGGGGAAAAAAATAACTATAGAATAGGAACAAATGAACTAAAAATATTATACGACGTACATTATATTACTACCTAAAAAACACAGAATACACACATTACAAAAAAATATTTAGATGGTTAGTTTATTATAATAATATATACATACATACATATATATATATTAATAGATAGGGATAGTATTGAAGGGAGAGAAGAGAGAGAACTGGGGTGAGAAGGCACAAGAGGAAGAAGAATAAGTAGTAGTAGACACAAAGAAAGAGAGAAGCCATCTTAAATACGAATCCTCCTTTCATATAAAAAAAATATGGGGAGTCTCGTAGTTGCAAAGCATGGTTTGGTACATCTTGTATACCAAAGACATTTTTTTTTCTCATCATCATCCAAACTCCTCCAATGATAGCATTATTATTATTATTATATTATTAGTAGATACAAAAACCATCATCACAACATCCTACAAAAGAAAAAAAGGTGAGTATAAAAAACGAGTGTGAGGAACGAGTGTGTGTGAGTTGTTCATAGACTTATTTTACACAAAACAAAAATGCAAAAAAAGAGTGGTAAGGTCATACAAATACACACACAAGATATATAATATAAAGTCTGCATCATCCTTCCTTCCACTATATTAATCACAGCAGCAGGATCAGAATGACCTACCTCGACATTTAGTATATATATATATACACGGTAGATGAATAGATACAGACAGACAACCAGCTCCTGTTTTAACCATCCTCTCTCCCTGTCATCCAGACTACCATAAATAACTCTCTGTTTCACTCTTTTGCTGCAAAAATTCCTCCACAAAATCTATACACAGGGATGAAGGTAGAAGGTAGCAGCAGAAACAACAACAATTATTATTATTGTACTACACACTATAGTACCTACATTTGTACGTATTATTCTTATTCTTACTGTAACCATTCTCAGAGAGAGAGGGAAACACATTCGACAGTCCACTGTCACTGTACCTCTGAACGAACACTCACAAATATAACACACCACACACACACACACACAAATATCCAAGCTGACCACTTTCACTTCGCCATAGGGCACTTCCAGTGTACTATTAAATCCTACATGTAGGCACTTTTTCCTCTTTATCATCATCCCCCACCTTTTTTTTTATAAATAGGTATGCTATATTATGTAGACACACGATAGGTAGTCCATCCCCCATCTTTTTTTCCATCCCCCATTCCTAATCGTCTTCCCGGTTAAAAAAGTGTACGCTCACACTTACACTCACATCAAAATCCTAGTGACTAGATATATATTAATATATATATATAATGTTTAAAGGTATAGCATATATATATACAAATATACTAAATATGTATATGTTATATAATATTGTAACTACTCGAGCTCGAATCTCTTTTTTTTGTCGGTTGATCTTTTGTTAAACTGATTTTTGTTTGTTTGTTTTTTCTCCTCCTCCTTCTCTCGCATCTACTCTTGCCATTTTCTAAATATGATTATCGTATTTAATGGTTAATTGTTATTTAAAATAGAAAATGAAAAAGTATTTTCTGGTGAAATTTGCAATGTTTTGCTAAAATAATTATGTAACCCTACATACCTGTACTGTGTAATTTGCAAAAAGAAAAATATTCTTTACTACACAATAATTATTTCTTATGTTTTGTAATATTAACGATGTGTTAAGCTGATCGCCTTGGATGGATTTGAAGTGGTCAGGACTTTACAATTTACAAACAAACAACAACACAGGAAAATATTTAAAACAGAATATATTATAACATACTTTACTACTACTACTGATCTTTTAAGGACAAACTGTAACAGAAGATGAAGAAGAAGAAAAAGAGGGATGTATGTGACTAAGTCAAAAAAAGAAATATATAAATATATATATATATATATAATAGCAAAGTTCTCAAGTGAATGTGAAAAAAAAGAGAAAGAGAGACCCGCGCATTCTCAATAATAATAATAATTAAAATATGATACTACTACTACTATATATACCTAAAATATTATCATTACTACCTACCTACTACTATATACTACAACTACTACTACTATTAGTGTAAATTTACCAAACTACGATTACCGACGACGAAGACGATGGTAAAAAAGAAGAATATTATACAGTTATATAGGGAGAGTAGTGTGTGTGAGAGAAAACTACAAAGAGGACCCCTTCGGGCCATTTGTAAAGACAGAACAATCAAACACGAAATAAATACATGTTTCTTTTTGCAGTATGAAAATGATCAGAGTGAATGAAGAAGAAGAAGAAATGAACTTTATTTTACTGCTCTTTTTTTACAAAATGGGGTGTCTAACTTATGACACACCTTGAAAACTGTCCTTTAATTTTATTCACAAGTCTCCTTTCCCCCTCTACATACATTCATACATTATCTGAGCATAGTAACCAAGGCATAGGGCATAGTCATACACAATAATGATGATCATGAACATAGAGGTTACTGTTTTGCTCCTGCTGCTTCCTCTCGCAAAGAGATCAAGTAAATATTTGCGGTTAATTAGAAGGCTAGGCTCTTAGCCCCTCCATTCCACCACCACCACGAACGAACAATGCAGAGATGCAGAAGGAGACGAAAGGATCGAAGAATCAAAATTTGAAGAATCCTAGCCTTACAAATCATTTGGTTTATTATGACCATTTTGGAATTAAATGCAAGTTCAAAGTCGTAAAGTGTGCGGAGGACAGAGAGAAAGAGAGGCAAAGGCGTCTTCCCTTGACTAGCCTTTAGCCAAGGCAGACACTTCTCATAGACACACACACACAACACAGCACAGTGTGAGAGGGGGTGAGTAGAGAGAAGGGAGGGGAATGGACAAACAGTGTAGTAATCAAAGCGCAAGGTAAATCTCTTTTCTGGCTAATAATAATGGATGAGCACATGGAGAGGAGGAGGAGGAGAGAATGAGTGTATTACAGTGTGAGACAGACACACAGGAAAAAAAGGACTCGCTTTTTAAGGGAGTTGGCTTTCCTCTCTGTATATGTGTGTGTGTGGAGAATTCTGTGTTGGCTGGCTCACCAAGTTGTTTATCTCTGCGTGTGTTTGTCTCTCTCATGGATCAAGTCAAGTAGAAGGCGAGTAAAGAGCTTGCCAGCTATAAAATTGACGCCTCCTAGTCACTCTCTCTCCTCTCTCTCTATGTGTGTGTGTTAGAGAGAGTATGTGTGGAGCAGAAAGGGAGCCGCGGATCAGCCAACTATAATGTGTTTGCAAGGCGCAAGAACTATTGTGTGTACTGTGTGTGCACAAGGATTGTTGGTTATGGTATGTACAAAGTTACATAAGAATTATTGTGATTCGCAGGATCTTTTTCACCAAGTGTGTAGCCCTATTTAATTGCCACGAAAAAACCAAATCATCATCAATTTGCACACATATAAAGTTCAAAACAACACACACTCTCCTATGGTGTGGTGTGTGTGTAATGAAAGAGAGGGGGGACTGGAAGCTCCGAGACATACCAGAAAAAAGGTAGTTTGTGTGTGTGTCCAACTCACTCCTTTTTATAAAGACAATAAACTTTTCCTAATACACACACAAAGGGGAGTAGAACAGAGAGAGAGGGAGTGAGAGAGTATTGGATTAAGGCTATAGACATGCTCTTTCCATATAAGTACAAGAGGAGGGTTGTGGGCTTTTTTATAATAATAATTAGCCACTCTCAGCATATGTTCAGTATACAGTTTTACAGGGGTAATGCATGTTGCGTAACATGTATCATCATCCTATCGAGTGTAATAACTATTATACCGTACGGGGAATTAATAGAATCCGAGAAAAGTTGGCATACCAGATCATGAATCAAAAGGACACTTTACATTTGTACCACAGTTTTTGGTACAACAGTTTTTGTGACTATTTTTCCAATTGTTGTAGAAACCAATTTTTTGTACAGAACTCCAGGACTGCTTTCTCAACTTTTACGGTATGTCGGATTGATATAAAATAGAGGCTAATATCTAGCCCCGTCTGTGAACACACACACGTCCCTTTGTACAACCCCGGACTCACTCAATCTTGCAGTCATTTATTCATTGGATTTTAAACTTTTTCTTCTTCCTCCTCCTCCTCTCGGATGACAAAGACTCTTAAAATTCTTTCTACTATAATGTAAGCTCTCATCCATTTACACAACTATGTAACACTTTCACTCTCCACCTTCTCTCTCTCCAAAAAATTCATTCATTCATTTTCCATTCATTTTTTTTTTATAAATTCACAATCTGATTCCGCTTTTGCGTCACTCACCGCCCGCCTCTCTCCCTTAGAATATGTGTCAACTGTTCAGAAGGAACAAGAAACCGGTTCTCTGACACTGGTTTGGCTGAAACTCAAGACTGGGTAAGACTTAATCAAAACCTAATTTTGTATGAGATTCTTCTTTTTTCCAGTAAAAAAATTGTAGAGAAACGAGGAGAGGAGGATCATTAGATCCAAGAAGAAAAAATAGTGTGGATTTTTACGGGAGGAGGAGGACATTGAAAAATATTATATACAAGTCGGAAAAATAAAGGTTGTGAACCGGTAGCACCACCACCACACAATATCGGCTGAGAAATGATTATTGGAGGTAGTCCTGTGAAAAAAAATGGAGGGGTGGATATTATGATGTAGAGTTTTCACCTTTAATTACGTTTGTTTTTGACACGGTCATAAGCCAATATTTCATAGCTCATTAGACATCCGTGTTGGAGGAGGGGGAGTAGTTGATGGTGGATCATATTTGAAGGAACGAGTCAGCCCTTCGATTAGTCGTATTATGTAAGTGAGAAGGACCAAGGGACGGTAGAGGGGAAGGGAGTAAGTACCTCCATATAAAATTATCCTCACACACACAAAATCCACAGAGAGGCGAGGCTGAGAGAGTTGAAGAAGACGCCGGCTTTATCAGGTGTCATGTTCCTTTTTCAACAGATGGTGAATGGTCATGAGCAAAGAATGAGCGAAAGAATATCAAATAAAAAGGGTCTATAAAATAAACTCTAGACAGAATAATACGAGGGAGAGGAAGAGCCGACAGAATCTTTGTCTTCTTCTTCTTTCCAGAAGTTTGAGAGCTTCAAAAGTCACACCACGCCGCATGTCCCAAAATCCTCTCTCTTTCCGAATCCATGGTAAAAGAGTACATATATATATATATATATACTATATGGGTAATATAAAAATACAAGTGCCATGTCTACAACTCAAAACGACTTCCTCTGTCATAATTAGACCATCACTTTTTTATACAACCTCTCCCTTCTTTTTCCTCCTTATGTCCACAAACTTAATTCCATAGAATGGGAAGAATTCTACAAAATTTTTCCTAGACTTTTATGAAAAAATTGCTATCTTTAATGATAAACCATATTTAAGAAAGTGCACCATATGAATCTTTGTATTGAGACGTTGTTTATTCTATTCAATTAAATTTCAATTTTCACAGAGAGAAATAAAAGTAATTGACATCTTTATCATCCAATACTCTCTCCTTCTCATCCCTTTAAATAGGTGCATAAATAAGTTTTCTAATAGTCAAATTGATTATGTGAACCACCTCCCACAATATAAAAGGTCAGGAAGATGACAAGGGGGAAAAGTTTGAGAATGAGTGATGGTGGGTAGTGGTAGAGGTGGAGGATTAGTAAAAATAGTTTCGATGGGGGCCGATCGGCTCAAAATTAAATGAAATGAGAAGAAGGGGAGAAAAGAGTAGAAATAGAAATATACGTGTTATATATCTCGAGATGTGACTACTACTGTGTATCCCTGGAACGTTTGGAAGTTGAAATGAACCGAGAAAGCTACATTAGAAAATGAGTTGGTCATAAAATTTCACACACACACACACAACCAGTTTTCATTTCCCTACTTTTTTACTCCTACAAATTCACTGCATACATACACACACACGTATACACACGTACTACGTACTCTGCGTATTACATAAGGACTTGACTGGACAAAATTTTTGTGCGTAATACTCAATTTTTTGAAGAGAGCGAGCAACTGTCTAATATTATTATTACTATTTTGATGGCTTTAGTGTCTTCCTTTTTGGTCTTGGGATCCACACACACACACACGTCTGTGACTGTGACTGTAGTGTGTAGTGAGCTATGTCTTGGTCCACATGAGAAGGCGACAGCATTTACTGTGTTGTGGTGTGGTGCTGAAGAGAAGAGAGAAAGAAAAAAGGTCCAATGTGCTTAACATAACAACGGAAGGAGGAAAAGAGATAGAGGAACACAATGAAGAGTGTCGTTTGAGCCGCATTGCTGGTGGTTGTACTTGTACTACAACTACACACACACACCACCACCACCACCACCACCACTCTCTCACTCTCTCGTCGTATTATAATAATACTACGACTTTATCTAAGCAGATCGATGGAGAGGAGAGAGAAGGAAGAAAAAGTCCGAAAATATGTTTCTCTCTTTATAGGATAGTCTGGGGTCCGCGGAATCGAGTGTGCGCCTCTTGTGTAATCAATATATGACCAAAAATGTTTCGAGCCCAAGCACCACCGCCACCCCCTCCCTCCCTCTTTCCCCACTTCCACACACTCTCAAACACCCAAGGCACTCTCTCTCTCTCTATCCGACGTCTTGCTGCAATGTGAACGGACGTGCCAAACTCAATTCTCCTCTTTTTTTCTTATACTGCATCTCCCCCTCTTCTACATGTATAGTCTTTATGTATACACACAGGTCTGGATTCCACACGCACTCATTGTTCAAAGAAGAAGAAAATAGAAGAGGGAAAAAAGAATTTTTTTGTTTTCTTTCTCCGCCATCTCCATACAAAGCCTATTAATACACATGCGGAAGAGAGAGAGAACATCACAAAATTATCTCGTTTTTTCTCTCTCTCTTTTGTATTTCAAATGCAATGCAGGGTTTTCCTTCTCCTCCGCCTCCTCCTCCTTCACTTTTGAATGAATGAATTGAGTGAATGAATGAGTTAATCATGACCTGTCTCAATTGTCTTTCTCCCCTTCAATGTGTGTGTGTGTGTGTCTTTATATCTCTTTATCATGTATTTAAATTAACTGGTAATCCTCCTGGAGAAATAAAATCAAGGTCTAGAAATAGTCACGGAGACAAAAAGTCAGGTGGATTTTATTTCTATGTTCCGTTACGTTTTTAATTAAGTTGTACATAGAAAGGATTGGCTTCAAAATATTTGTACAAAATGTACAGTTAAAGGAAATGAAGGATCAAGTTGCTTTCAAAAAAATAGTCACGGAGACTTCTCCAGAGTCTCCTTGGTCTAATTACATTGTTTAATTGTTTGATGGACTCTTTAAAGTGGTAAAATGTGGATACGTGTAATTATTCCGTGGGCATATGATCCTACAAAATGTACAGTTAAAAAATAGTACAGGTTACAGTTTTAAATAATTGTACAGTTAGACATTTAATTTGTGCACACGAGAGAGAGAGAGAGGAGAGAGAGACAGTGGGCGGGTATGGAGGAATGTCTTGGAGTTTATCAAAAAAAGTAAGGGAGATTCCATTAAATTCAATATTTGTGTTTGAAACTGTCGAAACATTAAGTGAAACATTGCATGTGAAGGCTTTTGATACTTTTTCTTTTCCTCCTCCTCCTTCTTTCATAGACTTTTCAACAAAAGTGTGGTGGTGTGTGTGTTTGTGTGTGTGGAAGGGCAGTCATGTAGCCATACTCATACATACAATTAAATGGGAGGGGAGGGTAGCGTAAGGAATTTTTTTTTGGGAAAATAATGATAAATAGATATTTCCAAGCTCCTTCACACTGTCCATACATTTTTCTCTTTTATTTTGATGGCTATCAAAAGTGTTGAATTCCCTCTTTCTCACTGTGTGTGTGTGTCTCTCTCTCTCCCTCTTTGATGGTGTACATAGTTGGAGGGATTCCAGGGATAGTCGACAATGGTCATCAAGAGAAAGAAAGATGTGTAATAAACACGTACATATTTTGATTTGGGCTCTTTTGTCTCAACGACTGAATTCATTTGTCAGGGAGATGGTAGGATTGGGAAAAATCATATATAGTGAGATTACTATCTAAATATGTGCAACTTATACTCCACTCTATGTACACTTTTCTGTGTTGGGGAAAAGACAGTCAAGCACACACACACATACACAGAGAAAGAGAGATGAGAAGAGAGAGGGAGGGAATCGAGCTAGAAAATCAGTGGGTTTAAAATAGGGTGTTGTTGTTCCTTGTTGGGGTCCCAAATTCCAGATTCCGGGACAGAAGCTTCCCAATCCACAGAAACACACACACGAACCCAGTCTCTGTGAACCCAGTGTGTATGTGTGTCTGTACTTATCGATGAGAGATCTTTCTCTCCGTGGAATGTGTGTGTATTACAGATTTTTCTATTACTCGCCTTGAGCCGAGTCCTCCTCCTCCTCCTCAGTCTGAGGCTGAGGGGGAAGAGAAAAAATGTACACAATTTGTGTATTTGTTGAATGGGAAGGCGGGGAGATTGTGTATTTATATGAGTGCGTGTGTGTGGAGATAAAGAGGGAGAGGGGGATTTTGATAACTGCAAAAGATATGGCCGTTCAATGAGCCCTGGGATCAAGGGAGGATTAGATGAATTCTGCCGAGCCGCCGAGAAGACAAGTGTAGCGTCAAAAATATCGCGAATCCCGATACTCACCACAAAATCCACTTGGATCCTAATCCTCCTCCTCCTTTCCCCTCTCCATGGCTTCAGAGGAGAAGAGGGGAAAGGCCTTCTACTACACTCAATCCCTTGTGTATTTTTACATATGGACAAGGAGTAACAAGGATTTGATATGCAAATGAGAAAAT
The DNA here is from genome assembly GCA_009870185.1 of Pygmarrhopalites habei. Lineage (NCBI taxonomy): Eukaryota > Metazoa > Arthropoda > Collembola > Symphypleona > Arrhopalitidae > Pygmarrhopalites > Pygmarrhopalites habei. The sequence continues at coordinate 16,951 of WJFB01002337.1, forward strand.
AAAATAATGGATTGACTTCCATTCAAACAACTTCATCTCCTAAACGGAACTTCACTCTTCTTCTGTCCATTCCCTTTTTGTGGTTTCCCCTCTTCGTTTTCTCTTCCTCCTCCTCCCCCTCTTCCATGGACATGGACAAGCTTTTACTATTTGCTACTATTTATTGCAGTCAAAAAACATATATGGATGCAAGTAAATTACACTCTATATGGAATGGAGTTGTTTGTTACACTCCATTGTAAATTAATAGTTGCTTATATTTAATGTGGAATATCAGCAAAGGCTTTGCTAATTGTTCTAGAGAGATGAGTAGAATTTTTATTAGCGCCAGGTCCTGTCTACTTGTCCGTTTATGTTTGGAAGTTGTACAGAGATGATTATTGCGGAGAGTCAAAAATTGTGTTTAAATTGTTTACCCACCACTTTGACTTACCTCTTCTTCTTCTTTTCACTTGTTGTTCATTTTTATGCGGACTACCCTTAATGGTAATGATAATGAAGAGAGGAGAAGAGAAGAAACAACTGAACTGGACTAACATTAACTTGGTATTTACAAAATAAATCAACTTTTGTACAAGCGCCAGACAAAGACGTTAAATCACCGTACAATAAAATTGGAGGAGGAGAAGAAAAAACTCATTTGACAACTTTTTTGTTTTACATAATAATAATGAAGGACGTGTTCCATGGGGGAGCAATTAAATTTAGAGTAAAAGGAGGAATCATACACGGGAATACATTTAATTCGAGTTAGTAATTTGGGGAGATTTTGCTATCAAACTTTGAATTTCTAGTTCAAAAAATATCAGCAAAAATTGATTTTAATTTAATTGCAATTTCTTACAATGAATCTCTTCAAAATATATTTATAGAGCAGGAAATAATTACATATTAAAATTATTAATGTTAAATTCAATGGTCAAAAATGGGAATTGAAATACATATTGCAAATTACACAATTCGAATTCTGCAAACGAATTTTCGTTCAATGTAAATGCTAAAAACTACACAAAATCCGAAGAATCACAAGATAAATAAATTCAATTCAATAATTAGCATTGATATATTATATTTCCAGCCTTCCCAACTGACTCTCCCTCTTCTCCTTCTCCTCCTTTAAACATTACCTATTTTTGTGATGTATAGGAACAGGAACCTAATGCAATCCCATCCCTCGGTCTTCATCACCATTAGAAAGAGAGTAAAGAAAGTAGGCAGGAGGCGAAAATGCTCACGCCCATTGACAACCCCATTCAACCTGCAATTCACTCTTTCCTCTCCCTCTCATTCCTAAACATTTTGCTCACGAAATATGTATCTCTCCTTACACAAATACACACACGAAACAGTCACATTACAGTTAGATCTCACCATCCCGTACATACTCGCCTCTTATTGGCCATTATTAGAAGAAAAAATACAGTCACACACTCACTCGAGGCTGAACGTAGAGTATCTATATATGGAAAAACTTGCCTTTTTTCTCTAGATTATATAAAAAGAAGCTCAATTCCTTACATAACAGGAGCTAGTGGAGTCACCGGGTAATTACCTCTCCCTATCCAGCTCTCCCTCTTACACACACACAGACACACACACAGATAGAAGGCCCGTATCTATTTCTCCTTCATTTTCCATCTCTCCCTCCCTCCATCGTACTGATATGTGTACAAGGGGAGAAGAGATGAAGTTGAAATTATGTTTTCACATCCAGGCTTCTTTTCCTCACGTAATACATCCAACTCCTTTTTTTCTATTAAATTAGCTATAGCCAAAAAATCCCATGTGTCTCTCATGAACTCCCTTTATCTCTCTCACATTTTACATGATTTCAATTTTTTACCTCTGCTGGACACACACACATATAAGAAAAGAGTACGCACAGACAAAAGAAATATTTCCCTGAAATAAATGTACCTGCTTAAAAAAGACAGTGTTCATCCATCTCCAAGAAGTATCGTGTGTGGAATGGTGTAAGCTGTTAAAAAATCCATATTATTATTATTTTAAGCTAATGACAAGTTTGGCCGTGTTCATATAATTGGACTTGTGTGTACACCTCCTGCATATCCCAAGTCAAATAGTCTAGAGACACACGCATATATACAACAGAGAGGGAGAGAGAGAGAAGAGAAGAAGAGGGAGGGAAAAAGTCAGGATGGGGGATAAAATGAAGGATTCACACCATGACAGGGACAGGTAGAGGGGAAAAAAAATTTTCTCATCAAACAAGCAAGGCGGTCATGCCAAGTTTTGAGGGTAAGCCAACCAAATTGTAGACAGAAAAGAGAGAGAGAGGAGGAGGAGGAGGAGGAGGGAGAGTTAAAAGTTTTCAAGTCTAGCTGCCAGAGACCCCCATCGAAGATGAGGCTACCTCAGCTTAATTGGCTTGGTGAAATCTTCTTTACACCTTCGTGATATGTGAGATTATTATACACATTGTTTCCTAGTTAAGCTCATTCTGATGTCTTAGTCTTTTTTATCTTCTCCTTCCCACTTCCCCTACAATGCATATCAAACAGAACAGTGCTCAGGGCTCATGAAACCTCCAATTATACCAATACTCAATACACGACTCTCAAATACATACATTCTCTGTGGTGTCAACATTAGCCGTACACTCCGTAGCTACTATAACGATCCACATAATATGAAAATAGAAAATATACTAAGGAGTACATACAGAGGAAGGTGATAGAGTCATACATAATGCATGATCAAGACAAGAGCTACCGTTTTTTCCATGACTCTGAATCTTCTATCTAAAGAGAAGAGAGAGAGACAGTGGTGTGTGTGTGTGGGTAAAGGGGGAAGACAGAAGATTATTCAAGTTGAGTAGGTTGAGTAAAGGAAAGAAGAGCGGAAGAGATTGATAGCTTGTGTGTGAACTGGCTCAGCTTATTGTAGAAAAAAGACACACACATCCACTACAAATACACACAGAGAGAGGGAGAGAGAAGAGGACTTTGACTTATCGGTAGTTTTTTTAAAGTGTGTTCCATGATTGATTGGCTAGGCTATATTCGAGCATAGGATGGGATGGTAAGGGAGTAGTAGGCAGTAGGTAGTGGGGAACTCTAATTACCTTGTGACTTTCAATTGGAGCGATTATTTGGAGAACAGGGCAAGACATACAGGGTATTGCATAACCTTTTTCTCCCCCCTCACAGCCAATCAAGAGCATGTTGCAAAAAATGTGCTAGTGCAGTTTTGTAGAGAATTTTGTTGTGGGTCTAGCCCATATGACATCTG
>WJFB01002338.1:0-20191 GCA_009870185.1 Pygmarrhopalites habei
CTAAATCCAATAGAACATCTTTGGAGTGAGATGGAAAGAAGATTGGCTGGACGAAAACCCAAGAATAAAGAAGAGTTAGGAGAAATGCTGCGTGCAATTTGGAGAGAAATTGATGAGGAGGGTCAGGTCACCAAGACACTTGTGGAGTCCATGCCTAGACGAGTTGCGGCGGTTATAAAATCTAATGGTGGTCCTACTAAATATTAATTCTTATTTAATAATAAAATGGTCATAACTTTTTTTGGCGAAAAAAATGACATTTTCGATGTTTTTCCCCCTGTGTGCTCTTATCTTAACAGAAATGTAATATATATTGTTTCCAATTTGTAGAGAATTAAATTCCCTACAACATATGTGGGTATGCATATATTTTGGTGAAAATTGTAGAAGCTACACCGATTGTGCTTCAGAAAATGTTCTGGCCATATCTTTTCTTGATACAGTGTACATGTGTGAAGGGGGAGTGTATGGTTTTGGGTTTCCACAGTCTGTTCATCAATGCCGTTAGGCATGGGAGAGAAAGAGAGATTCTTTCGCAACGAGAAACATTGTTCTTGTCACTAACGGGACCAACTTTTGTTGTCATTTTTGTCTCGTGTTTTTCTTTCCAGTCTTTCACACACACTTTCACTCTCCTTCTCCCTCTCTCTCTCCCTTGAAGTTGCAATTCTTTGACGGAGACAAAACAGGAGGAGGTGGTTTGGTAGAGGAAGATTGGGGGACAAGGAAGTATGTGACAGGAAATGAAATCTGACAGCCTAATGTCTCAATTTAATTGTGAACTGTTTTTCTCAGACACATTTTAATTGACGGAAGAAAAATGAGGTAGAGAAGAGGGGAAGTGGGAGTGAGGGCGGTGAACGGTGTCGAACCTATCCCCGGTTCATATATTGAAAACAATAGCAAAGTTTGTAATAGGATTTTAATTAATTGAGTATGTTTCAACAAATATTTACAGACTGGATTAAGGGAAAATTAATTTTTTGCGAAATTGCAAATAAATTCGTAAAAAAATAAAGATAGGAGACTTTTTACAAAAAGAATTATTGAAGCCTTTGCATCTTTACTTAAGTAAAATCCAACTCAGTTGTTAAATAATTTAAACGGCGTCGAAATGCCCACAATTTCCAAGCACTGAATTCTACCCATTTTTTATTTTCCCTACAACTTTCATCTCAAGGTTTAAAATGTCACGAAGAAAATCATGACCTTTAAAAAATATTTTAAAAATATGTCAAACGGAAATTGTGTCCCATTAAAAATTCCTTCCCTTCTCCACTTAGAAAAAAAAATCATTGACCAAAAAAAATTTATTTATTTATTTTCTCTTCTACATGAGTAGAGTCATTACACCAAAAATGTTCAAAGAGAAGTACCCCATCATTCCATTCATTTCTCCCTCCATCATTTTTTTATATTATTTGCTTTATTTTCTTGCCAAACAGTTAAAAAAGTCTACGTATTGTCATTAAATCCACTCTCTGGGAAAAAAATGATTGATGCTTTCCCTTCTATTTTTTCATGAAAAATAAAGAGACGGAGAGAGAAAAGTACAAAGAGTCCCTCACGCCACGCTTCCCCCTTTCAAATGTCCGTATTTTCTCAAATTGCGCAATTTACCAAAAAAAACATTGTTGCATGGGTCAAAAAAGAGGAGAGAGGGGGAAAGTCGTGAGTTGATAATCCCTTGAAAAAAAATTGATCCAAAAATTACGCGAGAGAATTGAGACTAATGGGACAAGAGGACAGAGACACACACACAGAAGACAGAGAGAGTGAACTGGACTCTGTGACTGTGTGTGTGTGTGGGGAGTTTTGGGTCAATTGTCGAATTCCGTGAATAGCCTCATAACAAAAGAGTACACACACACACACGTAATAGATATAATAATGGAGGATCGTTTTGGCCAGAGAATTTTGGAAATGAATTTAAGATTCGCCATTAATTTGGAGTCGTAAGAGAGACCTCTCTCCCTCTCTCTCTCCCTGTGTGTGTGTGTGTGTCCTGAAGGAAGTGAGTATAAATTACGGGACGGAGCTTCACAATCTTATAAATTAGGTCCATTATGAAGTCAAATGACCGTCTTCCACTTTCCAACCATTTTCCTTTTAGTGTTTTATTGCCCACAGCAAAGCCTAGGAGCTCATCTACTTTTCTTTTTCTATATCAAAACTTCTCCCCCTCCTTCTTTCTCCCTGTATACGCACATAATATCACCAATATACATTCCCCTCCTCTCCATTTCTGGGTATGCAAAAAAATAGAAAAAATAGTTTCAAAACTTGTTCCTTCACAAAAATTCCTATACATTTTCCACTGGCTATAACCAGTCCACTCCATAACTACAGAGAGAGAGAAAGCAGAAGCATCGTTTACAGTATGAACCGTAAAGCCATTAACCCTTTCTCTGTCTTTCTCCATGGGATTGTATGTATCATCCGCTCCTCCATCCAAGAAGAGAGTGAGTGTGTGTGCGTGTCTACAGACTCCTTGACACTTGACACTTTGCAGTTCATAACAAGTGGAGGAGGAAAAGTTGAGATTTTTATGTTAACTTGATGATACTGTCCACAGAGGCGTCGTCATCACCATCCTCCTCATCCCATGCAAAAGAAGAACCCATCTCATCTTCTCCTTTCTCCACACACACACAATATTCATTTTTTTATACGTTCAGCTCAGCTCCATTTCCCTCTTCTCTCTCTCACTTTCTCTCATCCAAAAAAAAGTGTAGTAGTCTCTGGCCATGAAATCCAAAGCAATCAAGCTGCGTTCATTTGAACTTTCATGTTCTCCTCCTCCTCTCTGGTGAATTCTGAATTTTTTTTTCTCTCTCTCTCTCTACTTTCCCTTCCTTCCGCACATGAAAAAATGAAGGGAAAGTCTCTCTCTCTCTTATCTCTTTTTCCGCTCTCTTCTTCTCTGCTCTGCCCTGGCCCATCTATAAAAATGGCCTCCTTTTTTATTTACATACAAGTTTATGCGAAATTGAAGCCTCCTCCTCCTCCTTTAGCCGCTTTCACTCTCTCTTACTACTCGCTCGTACTGTCGACGCCATGACTGTCATAATCATTGCTGGACTTATGAACCCACAACCAAAAAAGATGGTGATTGTTACGCCAATCCACACCCACCCTAGAGTGAAAGTCTAGGGAAAATATTAGAGTGTGTGGATGAAGAGGAGGAGATGCATTAGGCATTCGGAGGTTGAATTGGCATTGGCATGTTGGACGCGACTCGACTTCACAAGTAAGAAAGAAGGAGGAGAGAAAATTGTGGGTGTGAGGAGGAGGAGGATGTACAAAAAAAAGTAGTGGACATAAAAGTATGATTTTTCTTTCCCTGGTGAAAGTGCAATGGTAAGCAGAAAAGGGAGGGAGAAGTTTTTTGTCAATACACCAGATAAAGGGAAAGTAGAGAAAGGGGGACTGGTCAGGCCGAAGGGAGGAGGGAAGAGAGGAGGATGAGAAAAATTTGGATGTTTGGATGGATCCAGGGCATCTGTATTATACTTAAAGTACAGTTTATAGTCTGCTGATGAGATGACGGCGGGGCGGAGTATTTGTGTGTGTGTGTGTGTCTGTGTGTACTTTCTCCATGGGGCTGGTCTGGAGGGACTGAGATATCAAGTTAGATTTGATTGCTTCCCTTGCATTACATTAAGGCAATGTTTGTAGTTTTGTAGTTCCGACGGAGAGAGTGAGAGAGAGAAAGTCAAAAACTCTGGGACCCTACGGAATGGCAGCGTAAAATTCTTTTGAATTTCCGTAAAATGCGGAATATCACCCTCCACACTGCAGAAACGGGGGGATGTTGTGTGTGTGTGTGTGTCTTGTGCTCGCCATTTTATTTTGTAATTTGCAATTTGCTTTCTCTCTCTCTCTCCGTACTTTGTATGGAGTGTGGAGGCTGGGGAAGATGGAGTCTCATATATCTTCAAAGTCTCTCAGGAAAGGGAACTACTGGAGCTACTGGAACTACACACACACGGAGAGAGTAAACTTATGGATGGAAGGAGCGTAACATTGGGGTTATTCCCAGCAAGAAAAAAAATTACTCCTAAACTCGTCCACGGCTACTACATTGCTCTGGGAGGTTGTGCTGTAGCTTGCAGTGTGTGTACAATGTGGAGGAGGCAGAATAAAATGCTACTTATCCAAGCGACTGTACAAGTTATGGCAGTGGGAGGAATAGAGAGAGAGAGAGTGTGTGTGTGTGTGTGTGTGTGGAGGACCAGTGGGGTTTTTGGTTGGAGAGGAGTCAGTGCAGGAGGATGCACTTTACTTCATCTCAAGAAATACACTTTGTCAGTTAAGGGAATATTCTTTTAAAAGAGGAATGGGAATTTCCTCATTTTTTCCAAGAGGCGGAATGACTGTGACGGACCAACATCCCATTATATTTGCACATACACACACACACATGAATCAGGGGAGCATTACTGTTCTACACAGATTGGGATGTCAAAAATGGAGTTCTGCTAAACTTGTTAAGTAAAAACAAGGATTTTGTGTGACAAAGTCAGAGGTGAAAGCAGTCCAACCAAAAATAGGTCGAGCTTTAGAAATCCACCTTCAAAATTTTTTCATAAAAAATTTGTGTTAAATATTTTTACTACTACAAAATTTTAAAATTATTTCCAGTTGACTCATTTCTTTACTTTCCTTTTGGTCCACACTTGAGAAATTTTCTATGAAGATCCGTCAGATATCAAAATTGAATATCCAATAAAACATAAATTCATTTGTACTATTGAAAAAAAGACTATTCAAAGTTCCCTCTATAAGCCAGCTATCCAATGGCATTCCAGCTACAGTATCAGAATTAATTTAAATCCGCCTCGTGCACACTCTTCATATCTGCAAAAAGAAAAAAATTCACAATTTTAGGAATCATAAGGAAAATCTTTTTTTTTATAAAAAATGATATCAAAGGATTTCTAGCTTGGGGTGATCTCCACTCAGTTCGATGCCTTCTCTTTCTCCTCCTCGTCCTCCTCCTTCATAACATGGTCTAATATGAAAATATGTAAATTTTGTTTAGAAGGAAGGTTTTGGAAAGGTAGCATAAGCATTAAATTTTACATTAGATTATCGAATGTACAAAAGGGAGACGTGGAGTAAATTGGATTTACCCGTAAGCCCCAGGCAGCATTCATGACAAAATCAAAGAGAGAGTGAAAGGAAGGGACTGTACATGCAGACACACGAGCACAGCTCAGGACAAGACAAGGAGAAAGCTCCTCCAGCTCTCTTTCTCTCCCCTCCCCACTTTCTCTTCTTCTTCTTCTCCTCTCTCGACAATGGGAAAGGAGACCATCATTTCAATTCCACGAGAGAAAGAGACACTTTTCCATTCTTATTATTATAATCCAAATTTTCTCTCTGTTGTACTTTCTGCTTCTCTTAATGGCCTTGGTCGTCGTCTACCCTGCTCCATGGGAATCCTCCACACAAAAGCGTCTCTCTTCTTCTTCTTCTCCTACTTCGTTTCTCTGTCTAGATTACAGGGTTCAAGGCTCCAGGGTTCGAAGGACCGAGAGAAAAAGAGATTCTTAATTTAATTGCTATTGCTCCCTAATTCAATTCTAGGAAAGAAATACAGAGAGTGGAATAAAATACAATAAGAAGGGACGTTCTGCCCTTACACCTTCCGACACCTTTCTCTCGCTTTCTCTCTCTCTCAAAAATAAAATGAAATGAAAAATACAGTACACAATAAATTTGAAAGAGAAAGTGGGGCAATATGGCCGCTCACACATAGACATACGTAACCTCCGGGAGAAAGCAGATCAAAGAAAAAATAAAAATATACTCTCGAGTTGCAAAATGGTGGAGAAAGTGGGGTAAACCTTTATGAAAAAAAATTTCCTTTTTTAAATAATTTTACTGTATTTAAATACAAGTCTGACTAAAAAGTAAACAGGATTCTATAAGTAAACTTTCACTTGAAGCCTCAAGTTAACCACTTGAGGTTAGGAGTGGGAAATTTGAAAAATGTTATTTTTTAAAGGAATAGAAGTCAAGTCATTTTAGCACATTTTCAAAAGTCCTCCTTGATTTTTAATAAAGTTTTTTTTGTGCGTGTACAAAAAATGACCTTTCTCTCAAAAGTAGGGAGGGAGGGTTTTGTGTCTGTGAAATGTTTAATGAGTTTCCCTTATTTATGAAGCCTAGGTCATATCCATTTGCCAAGGCTTTCCCTGCACTTTTCCTAAATCCAAAAATCCCGACAAAAAAATTTTCCTGCTGACTCCGCACCCTCATTTCTATTTTCTTTAAAAGGTCTCTAATGTAATGCTCCTACTGCCCTCCCTGACAATGCACACACAGTGTACTGTGTGTGTGTGTGTAGTGACACTCTCTTTTTCCTTTTTGCCCATTCCCCGACACGGGGGACTCGCAGTACTGCTACTAGGATAGTTGCAATCTGGAAAGTGCATACGCGCGGGAAATTTTTCTCTCTCAATTTTTTCCCTTCTTTCTCTCTTCCCCTTCCCCTCTCACATTTTAAAGATGTTGGTGATTCCACAGTCTGGCCTTGAGGAACCTCAAGACGCAAAGCAAAAGACGTCAGACAGTTCGACGTTCATTTTTCTGAGGGAAAGAGAGAAAGGAGGAAAAAGATTCACATTCTTTTTTAAAAAAAGAGAAAGTTTCTCTGCGTGAATGAGATACAGAGGAAGGGAAGAGAAGGGAGAAAGCTAAGCTCTCAAATGGGTCTTCCACTATCTCTATCCTCCGTGTTCCTTCTCTGTGAGATAGAAAGCGTTTGTTGTTGTTCACTTGCCCTTTTTCTATGGGGAAAAGGGAGAGAGACAGTTGGCTACATGTAAGAACCTCCGCCGTGTGTGGTGTGTGTGTCTGTGCTTATCATCGGTGTCTGGGCAAGCCTCCGGGTGATAGGATAGGATAGCGAGGATGTGGGGGAAAGTATTCATTTTGACATATGCCCGGGTTTTGGTTTAGTAGATTTCTAGAAATTTTTGGGAAGCCACAGAGAGAAAGAGAGAGAGAAAAGGGAGAAAATGTGAGTGAAAACCTAGGCTTTCACTTTCATCACGAAATTTACCATTCATCCCGATCACGCAATGTGGAACGTTGTATAAAGAGAGAGAGAGAGAGAGAGTGAAAGCAGAGATATAGAGAAAGTAGAAAGAGAGATTTTCTTTTGGCACAAATCTATCAGCTTTGTAAAGCTTTTAAACTGAGCTTTCAATTGAGCAGTGCACGGAGAGAGAAAGAAGAGAGATAGGGAGGGTGTATGTGTGTGTGTGTAGAATTGAGGTTGGATGTGGGTGGATATAGAGAATTCGTTGGATTTTTATCCCAATTGACCATGGATAAAATCCAAAAATTCTGAAAGTTTCCCAGCCACTCATTCCGTCTCTCCCTATTCCTCCTTGTCTGACTCCCGGAGAAAGGGAAGAGAAAGCAGGGGAGTGTGTAAGTGAATTTTCTCTCAATTGTTTGAACGTAGACGTATAGGGAGGAGGGAGAGAGAAAGTGCTCAGATTTTGTGGGTGATGCCAAGAGTCAAGGAAAAAACTGGAAAGACAGTCCCACACAGACACACACACGCACACGCATGAGGACTGTCCTTTTTTCACTCTTCTTTCTCCCTAGAGAGAATAAATAAATGAATATTCGCTTTATTTCTTAAACCTCTCCCCCTTCCATTTCTCTCTGATAGATTCTAAAAGCCTCTTCCTCCTTTCTCCCTCTTTTGGCACAGAGAAAGTCTGAGAGAAAGGGAGCTAAGCTAAAAGCTTTTGAACGCCTGAAATTGAGCACTCTTCTATTTTTCCAAAGTTAAAATAAAAGAGAAGAGAAATTTTTTTTGCGCTTTTCCCTCACTCCCATCATAAATACCCCGAGAAATGTGGTCCAAATATGAAATATTTTAGAGAGCACCCCCCACACACAAATATAAGTACATATACAAACCTCACTGCCAGAGAGAGAGCAAGAGAAAGCAGCAACGGAATTTTCACTCAATTCCCAATTTCTAAATATGCACGTTCGGCCTTTCTCTCATGCCCCAGAAATTCCCATTGTAATTTCCATTGATTCGTACTGCACACCCACACACACACGCACACACAACAGGGGAATGGAAAAGCAGTGACATTAGAGTACAGACTTCTGTACGAGATCTCCCTCTGTGCCTCCGTCTGGCTTGTCTGCTAGCGGCAGTGTTGATGATACGGGTGAAATGTAGAGCAGCAGAGAAAGGAGGGGAGAGGGTATAGAAAAATTCCCACGTGATTTCTCCCGCATCATTTCATGTTGAGCGTATCATCAGCGCATATTTTTTCGGGATGCTTCCATGATGTGACACTGCATCGCAAATTGAGAGCCAGCCTTCTCTCTCACTCACTCTCTCTCCATGATCCACACTCCACACACACGCAGAGAGAGAAAGGCTGACAAATAGGAAATATATACAGGAAAAGAAGTGAAAGACAGCAGACGAGGGAGAGAGAAAGACGTGGCTTTGGCTTAGAGGTGAAACATTAAAAGTCTTTGTCAGAATCTCTCTCTCTCTTTCTCTCTCTAGATGTGTGTGTGGTGAAAGATCTGAATTTGCATTAGCAGGGTACAAGGATGAGCTTTCACAATTTTTTCCATGCCCTTTAGTAAAGAGAAAAGACGAAGAGAAATTGGAATGAACAAGGAAGCCCACTTTCTCCCTTCAATATTTTTCCCTCGCCTTTCCTTTTTTCCCTTTCCTCTGTTTTCCCTGGGAGAAAGAAGCCATTCTTTTTTTTCCTAGGGAAGAGAACGAGGAAGAAGAGCTATAGTCATTATCAAAGATATTCCGAGATAACCGAGGACATGGTAATTGTGTGCTTTACACACTCACTCTCTCTCATGTGTTGTCAAAGCTGTGTGTGTGTGAAGAAGAGAGAGAGGAGCAGCTCAAAAAAGGGTGCGAAGGGAGAAAGCTCCACTATCTCTTTATCTAGACTCGTATGGGCTAATAAATAGAACGACATGGCCATTCACAGTAATAATTAGGAGGTTTGAAACAGAACGATAACAAAGTGGGGGGCTTCTTCTCTCTCACGAGAAGACGCACAAGATGAACACACACTCTCAATTGTGAAATGAGTACTCTTTTATGAGAGACACACACAGAAAAGGTACTTTGGAGGGAGATGGGTGGGTATTTTGAGGGTAATGCTGAAATTCACGCTGGCATAACCACACACACCATCCAGCTCCAGAGAGAGAGAGAGAGAGAGAGAGAAGATTAGAGTGGAATGAAAGGAGAGAGACATTTGTGTATGAGTTTTGGTGAATAGGGATTGTGTAGGAATTTAGGCTCATCAAGGAGGAAAAGAATCATCCAAAGATAAGATCATAAACGAAAAGTAGCTGTGTGTGTGCCTGTGTGGTGTACACTGTATGGCTATGGAAGAGGATAGAGCAGCTGGGGCTGAGAAGTGGAGGACTTTTGAATGCAATGGAAACAGAGCACGGTTTTCGGGTTAAGCCAAGAGAATATTCCTTTCCTTGAACACGGCTGTGTGCGTGTGTGTGTGGGAGGAGGAAGAGGGAAACAAGAGTACTTAGCGACTTATCTTTACATCCTTGCTTATTAAGAAATAATAATTTGAATTAGTCCGGGACGGAGTGAAACTATGGACGGGAGTGAAAGTGTGTTCTGTATTAATTTTCTTTCCTCATTCTATCCTCCTATAATCTTCCTGAGAAGAATTCACAATTTTAATGAATATTCCCTCATATATCTTAACATGGCTAATATAATGTAGTAGACTTTTTGGAGAAGGTTACTAAACCTTTCTCCACTTTCTCTTACTTTTATTCTATACTTTCTCTCCATGTTTTATTTTGCTCCCCCAAAAAACTTAATATTAATACTAACCCAATGTCATTTTCCAAGGAGGAAAAAAAAGTTGGTGGTGCACTTGAAGCAGAATTAATTGGACTTTCTCTTTTCTCCCTTTCTCCTCCATCATTCATTTTCATCTCATTCCTCTTTTCACTCTCTCAGGAAGGAGAGAAAGACTGAGGGAGAGAGTTTCGTGTGTATGTCGAGGCCAATTTAAATTCTCCCCCTCCTTTCTCATATTCCTCATAAATTTTCTTTTCCCCTCCTTTCTTCCTGTCGTGTCTGCTTTCTCTTTCTCTCCAAGAAAAAAGTTTTTATTTGGAAATCATGATCTCATTGAAATTGTATCCATTCCACCCCCTCTCTCTCTCTACGATGCCATACCTGAAATTGCACTTTTTGAGTTGTAATGAAAATTGCAAACTCTCTCTCCATCTATCTACCTTATTCTTGTTGTTGTTATTATACTCTGCTGTAAATTGTGGAGGAGTAAAAAAATTGGAGAGTCAATAATAGTCGATTTCCAGTTTTCACAGAGAGAGAGAGAGAGAGAGAAAATCCTTGCCCCCAGTTCTGATTGTGTGACTCTCTCTCTTTCTCCTCTCATAACTTTTTATTATCCCGTATTTATTATTTACTTTTCCTCCTTTGATCCCAATTTTTTTCGGCTCCTTTCTCCTACATCTGTATGCTCCACACTTGTGTACGTCCCCCCCCTCCAAACGGAAAGAATCACTTTAATATATGAGCTTTGGTTTTTTCCTCCCTCCTACTTTCTCCTGCCTCTCTTTCCATAGTTTACGTTTGGAATATTATTGTTTAGCCATCTCACACGAATTTATTTTGTCTTTCCCCCGTCCCGACTCTGAAACTGAGAAAGAGAAAGTGAGTGTAAAAGTTTTAGAAAGTCTGGAAGAAAGGAAACCAATACTAGACTACACAGTACACACTGTACAATAACCAGCTCCATTTTTTCTCCTCAATTTCAACTCCTTCAACTGAGTCAACACACACACACGCTTTCTCACACTCACTTGCATTACACTGGGCTGACTTTCTCTCACTGACTTTCGCCGTACCTCTGTTATCCTCACAGTGTAGTGCAGTGAGTGTGGATGAGGTGAGACTATTGCATTTCCCATACAATATTTACATTGTGCTTTCTCTTGTGTAGACTACAACATACTTTGGGTTAACTACAAAGGTTAAGTTTTTGCTATTTCATTCCTCGGTCGGCTGTTGAGCCTCTACGGTGGTGTACACAGTGCACTGGTACTCTCTCCACACACACGCAGACACACACAGATACTTCTAAAGCCCAGAGAGAGAGGAGAGAGTCGGCTGGTGCTCCATTTCCATCCTCACTATAATCCCAAAAATTTATGACTTGGACTGTAGACGTTATGATTTCTCAAACTTCTTCTTCTTATATACAGTTATGTCTTCAGTATTATTATATGTACTGAAGGCACGACATGACTTTCTCCACTTCCACCCTCCGCATATCTCCAGACAGTTCTATTATAAACACACAACCTCACATGGTATGTGGAATAGGAAATGGTATCTTCCCTGCTATTTATTTTTTGGCAACATAACATGGGGAAAGTTGTGAATCTCTTTCCCTTCCTTGGTTTGGAGAGCGAGAAAGAGGGGAGTGGGAATGGAGGGGAGTTTCTTGGGTTGTTTCGTTGTTCTGGATTTGGCTTTCTGTCATCCTTTTCATTTTGTTGTGTTATGGCCATACTTCAAGGGAAAATTTTCTCTCCTTCTCTCTCCCTACAGCAGCAGCAGCGGCAGCGAAGGAATAGCTCAGAACGAGAAAGACTTCCTTCTTTGGAAGAACAGGCCTCCGCTTATTACCCTCGCTCTATTCTCTGACAGTCGTAGTAGTCCCCATTGATATAGCCGAGAAAAGAGAGAGAGAGAAGAGAAAACTATCAAAATAATATAACAGGATTTTCCCATGTTTACCAAAGTAGCGGCCGCTCCTTTCTCTTTCACTCTCTCTATGTGTGTGTAATGGAGTTACTGAACAGTAGCAACATATTAGTCTGTAGTGTACAGAGAAAGTACAATATGAACGCACTTTCTCCTCACAGAAGTACAGAGAGTGTGTGTGTTTGTAGGTATAATACTTGTTAGTCTCCTTGGACCAAGGCCGGCGCCTTTCCCCATTGCCAAGAAAAGAAGAGGCAAAATTAACAATGGAGTGCATAGCCTCATGATCTGTTATGTTCATCCTGCTCTCTCTCCCCTTTTTCTGTTGTGTGTGTGTTGTTGTTACGGGGGGAAATGTTGAGTTGGGTAAGATTAGATGGAATGGGAGAGCGCATCATCTTCAGAAGATGGGTTTTCATCTTAATGTATCTATAGCTAACCCACTTAATCTTCACTTTGTGCGTCTTCGCCCCAACAACAACAAGCACCCTCTTTCTTTCTCTACCTCTTTTCAGTAGGTATAAAAATTGCCATTAAATTTAATTTAATGTGAATAACTTGTTCCCTCCCAACAAAAATGGGAACGCTTTAATCAAAAAATTTGTAGTGAGACGCTGACGAGGAACCCCATTTTTTGAAGATAATTAGCAAAAATTGAAAATTTTACCTCACATTTGTCTCGAGACAATTTTGAAAAGTAACTTTCACCATTTTGAAGATAAGCGGAGGAGGAGGAGAGGAAAAAAATAAACGGAACAAGTCTATAGACAAAGACACACTGAAGAGAGCATTGCCTTGATAAAAAACGAGGCCATACGTTTTTATCCTCTGTTTTTGTCTTAAACAAGCGCGTGGCTTTCCCTGGAAGCGGAGGAGGAGGACGAAGCTGAACTTTGTTCCCATCTTTATATTTTATGTGGGGGTTCATAATTTATAAAAAAAGTAAACTCTGGTATGACTCTGTGTGTGTGTGTGTGTCTCCAAACTCCATTCCTATCTACCCGTATATACACACACACAGAGGCTATAATAGAATTTATACGAGACGCTAAATCGTAAATACTCCCAGCCCCATAAATATATACGTATATACATCTATACAGATATAAATAGAAGGATAAACCCATAAAAATTTAGCTAACAATAAGTTGAGATGGCCCCCTCTTTCTCTCCTCTCCTCCTCTTCCCAAACTCACAGAGTGAAAGCGAGAAAGAGAGGGAGAAAGTCTAGGTTATAAACCACCCGGATGGTGACTACACACACACACTCACCCTCACTTCTCTCTTACAATATTGACTATGAAATTTAAAGCTTATACAGCCATTCCCCCCGTATGGGAGTGAAAGTGAGAGAGAAAGTGAGAGGGAGGAGGGGAAAGCAACAACAACTGTCACTTTATCGCGATAAGTCGAGACGGTGATGGAGGAAGAATATGAGGCCTCAAGTGATTTTTGTCACCATCTTTCGCTTTCTCCTTCCTCAAAGTTCCACACACAAACGCCTGGGCCAGCCCATCATGAGAGCTCATGCAATGCAATACAGAAATCCATGGCCATGTCATAAATTGACACGGCACATACTGCCCCTGACACACCATCCTCCTCCCTACTTCTACTCCTCCTCCATCTTATCAATAATCTAATCTCATTTTAAATTTTTTTTGTCTTTTTTTCTAGGAAATTCTGGCTGCTCGTCTTTTCACCAACAACCCGAAGACAAGGACAACAATAGAGTGGGCGTGCTATTAGACTCGCTGTCTGTGTCCTAGTGTGTGTGTGTGTGTGTCTGTGTGGAGAATATCCGAATTTTTCGGAAGGGAAAAAAACGTCGAGAGCAGCAAAAATTTTTGCGAAAAAGCATCCAGCCTGAAGAAAAGACAACAACAAGAAAATTATCCGCTTTCTCTCCAGCCAAGAGACTGGGGTAACAGATTGCATTGAGCTGTGTGTGTGTCTGTGTCTGTATCTGTGAGAGAGAGGAGGACGTGTGTGTGTTTTCGGTGTGTTGTTATTATTGTGTGTGTGAGAGAGAAGAGAAGAGCTGGGCGGGTGCCAGTGCCAGGATTTGGACTCCCGTCCTCTCGCCGTCTCGCCTCCCTCCCTCCCTGTTCTTGTCATTGTCCCCGGATTGTGACAATATCGTGGGGCGTGTGTCTGTGTGTGTGTGTGTCGTCCTCATCGTGAGAAGAGGAAGAAAGGAGAGAAAGTGGCAGCTTCATAATAAAAAGCCAACCACCAGCCAGCCATCAGGCAGAAGAGAGAGGACAAAAACAGAGCGAACGTCAAGAGGAGGGGAAGAGAAAGCGGGTGAAAGCGAGAGAGAGAGAGAGAGAGAAGTTGATTCCTGGAGCCAATTCAGCTATGAAGATGGCTTACTCCCTAAGTCGATTTAATCTAAATTCACTCCTTGCGATCCCCTCCATCCTCCTCCTCATTGCGTCTAATCAAGGTAAGCTCCTCGTTTTTTATGTTTTCTCCTTTCATCCCCTCTCTTTCTCTCTATCTCCATTTTCTATGGAGCGAGGGAGAGAGAGAGAGGAAATGCGTGTGTGTGTGAGTGTGTGCTATCTAAACAGAGCGACTATACACAAATATCATAAAGTCAATTCAAAGGAGTCCCTCTTCGCAGCTTTAAATGAGCTCTGCCATCCAATATGTGTGAATACACAGGCACAAAGGCAGGGAGAAAGTCATCCACATCTTTTGAATGGCTAGACGCGTATGTGTACTATGTACCTATGCTGATGTTGATGGTTGTGGGTGTGCAGCGAGAGTGTGTGGAAGTCAATTCAGATTAAATCCGTCGATCCTGTCATAATCGTCAGCATCTTTGCACTTTCTCTCTCTCACTTTCTCTCAGGCACCCTCGGGGCTGCTTTCTAACGAGCTCCTCCCCACGGAAATTCCAAATACCCTCCTACCCAACGTGTGTCTCGGATTATATTCTCCATATAGATTTGTGTGTGTGTGTGTGTGCTTGTCGCTCTTTCTCGCACGTCGTTAACAAACTAAGCTTTTCTCCGTTCTCTCTCTCTCCCACTGTTCATGAGGCTGAGGATGATGTGTTGCTTTAGAGCCGATGTTCCTGTGCGTGTGTGTGTGTGAGGAGAAAGAGAGAAAGCGATTCAATGGAATGCTACTATTGTCGAGGGAGAGAGAGAGAGACGGAGATGGAGGCTGACTTTCTCTCTCTCTTTGTTTTGTTTACGACTCTCAGCAACTCAATTCACTTTCATCATAATCGTCAAATGGAATGAAATGGAGTGTGAAGATGAAAATACCGCTTTATGCTAATGCTAATCGGATGAGAGATGGTGGGAAACAATGTGCATTTCAATCCCCATTATGTCGTCCTACTGTTTATATTGTATTTTCCAGGGTGTGTAATATATAAGCAAAGGGAGGGAGAGAGAAAGTGCATAAATTAAGCTTTTCCATTATTAACTGGGAAAATAAACGTTTATGGATGAGGACCAGTTGAGTTGAGTGCAGGGAGGAATGAACTGAATGGAAAAAAATAAAAATTTATTTGCTTTCCTGTAGTAGTACTCCATTTTTTATTCGGAAAACTTACGCTTTCTCTTTGTACACCAATTTTGCTCTTACTTTCCAATTTGTGTCAATTTACATTCAATGCACAAGGAATGTTGCAGTTCAACGCCGATGGGAAGAATTAAAGTCGTAATTGTAAACGCAAATCGACAGAGTCACATTTAGAAATGAACGGCGTTCAAGTTCAACAAAATATTCATTTCTGGAGTAGTCAGTATACAATTTAAAATGATGGTTTGAATTTTTTTTTTAAATCATAATTTGTATCAAATTTGACTACTAAAACTTTATCTTGAACCAAATTGATGACACAAAAAAGTTGGAAATGTTTCTTCAGTGCACAATTATTTTTTTTCAAATTGTCGGCCCCTCATAATTCCTTTAGCCGAGTATTAAATAAGGAGGATAAAAATCCCCGCAAAAATGGCTCAGTAAAAATAAACCGGAGGATCCACTAAAAAAGACACAATTTTAACTGCATGGGACCCCATGGAGTGACCTGAGGAAATGAAGGGACTTTTTTCCTCTCCTCCCTACACTTGCGAACATCTTTTTTTAACAGCATGTTAATAACCTTGTCGCGGACATGAACCGACAAAATCACAAATCGTAAACTCTTTTTTTTCACTTTCTCTCAGGCTTGAGGGAATCGTCTTCTTCTGGATGATGGCTCTTTCCCCTCACAAAAAACAAAAATAAAAATCATCAAATGAAATTTCCGTTCCCTCTCTTTCTCTCTCCCTCCCCTCTCTCACTTCACACACACATACGTACGTATAGGGAGAAAGGAGTATCGGATTTGGGCTGGTCGTAAATTTGTGCATTGTCCAGCTATAATTCCTCGTGGCAACTTAATAGCCTTTCACTCCCTCTCAAAGACAATAGGAGAAAGTCTAAAGTGAAAGAGAGGAGAGGAGAGGAGGAGAAGGGGAGCAACTAAAAAATGAATAAAAAATAGTGAAAAGAAGTCTGTTTTCATTGTACAATAAATGTTTCTACATTATACTTTCTCCACAAAGAGAGAGAGAGACAGGGCGCACAATGTAAAGTATTATGTATAACCGACCCAGAAATAGACACACACACGCACACAGACAGTTGTAGTTCTATCGAATTAATTTTTTTGTAAAACCTTTTCTCATCTCCCATCCTCTCTCTCCCTCTCTTCTTTTTTCCTTAACTTTCCCTTGTTTTCCCCTCCCCGACTGTCTCGCTAGTCGTACAGCTAATAAAAAGAGAGAGAGAGAAAAACTGGGACAACGTGTAACTTTTTTCCACTCTCTCCAACTTTCAACTTTTCTTTGCTCTCCTCCTCCACATCCGAGTGGGAGAGAGGGAGACAGAAGCAATGATTGCATACATATCAGAGAGAGAGAGAGAAAGGGAGGGAAATCCATGAGACAAACTTGTATAATATTCTCTCTCTCTATATATATACTTTCCCAATGTTTAATAGCTATATACAAGACTTTTTACTTTCACTTTCAATAAGTGGGGCTAGAGAGAGAGAGAGTAAAAGTGGGGGAGCAGAGGAGAGTGAAAGTGAAGGAGGAGAAAGAAGGAGGGACGAGAAAAAGATTTAAGCTTCAAATAGGAAAAGAAGAAGTCTCCAATGCCAATGCCAAAGAGAAAGAGTATTTAATCGTAACCGTGGCGTAATTGTAACATTCAAAATGGATGTGAAGGAATAGAGAGAAAGTGGAGTGGAGTGGAGGGTGTGTGTGTGTATGTAGAGTATAATTCGGAGGCGCTTTGACTCCTCTCATGCTTTTATATTCTTTTTTAATCTCCTTAGCAAACGAAGAAAGAATCTCATTTCATGATTTTAATCAAAATGATGTGACTTTGTTAGCAGCAAACCAATTGCGATTCCCTCCTCCCTCTCCCCTTTTCTTTCACACACACTTTCCCCTCAGAACATGGCAGAGCATGCAGAAACGGAGAGAGAGAGAGAGTAACAGCCTCCCGTTAGCTTAGCAATCCGAAACATACACACATACACATACGGGCGGGCTGGCTGTCAGGGTGTGTTCAGCTCGCGTGTTGAATATGTATAATACTTTGAATTTAATCGTAAATCGGAGCCAAAAGCTATGAGAAATTCTTAACGGTTCACGTGTACACGGTGGGAGGAGGAGCCCATCCTCCTCCACCGAAAACTCGGAGTGAGTTTTACCCTTCTACTGTAAATCCAGCAAAATTGGTTGTCCTCATTTTAGTCCTGAGAAATTGGAATACAAATTTGCGAAAATAATTCTTTTGGACTAACTAAAAAGTTTGTTAATTTTTTCCAAATTTCTCACTCGAGATTTGTATGGACAAAGCAACTTTCTCTTATTCGATCCGAACTGGAGGGTAAGGACTTTGGGCGGGAGTTGGTGGGAAATAAAGTACGCGGAAATATTCGCGCCAGTGCGTGCTTCCATCTCCATCCCTGAACCTACATTCCCTCCCAAGTCTACATCCGATCCAAGACCACACACACACAATGTCTATATAATGTAATATGGAGAGAGGATATAGAGCCAAATTACTACAAGAAATGGTTTTCTATTATGTGGTCTCACTTCTGCACTACAGAACTGGGAGAAAGGGAGTGAAAGTGTGTGAGTATACACAGAGAAAGCTATGGACACTGAACAGGATTCTTTATGGCAGGCACAGAGGGAAAGCAATAAGTTTCAGCTGCTGTTCCGGGAGAGTCGTGAGCATGTAATTCTGAATTAGAATTAGAGACAGAGCCTCAACAGCCCCCAAGGCTGTGTCTAGGCTGTATCACACGCCGCCACACGCACACACAACTACAGCTACAGGCTGCTCATGTGAGTGTAGTTTGAGGAGAATGAGGAGGATGAGGATGAGGAATTTTTGTCAAATGACAAAACACAAATAAAAAGTAAGGAGATGGACTTGTGGGACAGCCCTGGAGGGGCCAAAAGTTTTTGCTCTCCACACATTGAGTGGCTTTGACCTTTGACACCACTGTTCCGTCATAACTAACACTTGAGTGAGTCTCGACGTAGTGTGAACTGTACAGAGCGGCGTCGAACTCTAGCAAAAAATATATCTCGTTTATTAATTTAAAATTAATTTGTACTTTTCTGTTTAGACGGATTGGGATTAAAATAGTAAATAATAATAATGTAATAATTTTCTACATAATAAATTGAAAAGGATAATGACGTCAGCTTGCATAATAATTGTGTTATGATGTCCCAAAGAGAAAATTACCATTTTCGAATACCTCTCTGAATTCTCTTCTTGTTTTCCTTAGCCCTCCTCAGCCCTGACTTTGCAGAGTGGCGTCAAAGTTATTTTAATTCCTCTCCTCCTCATCTCCAGTTTTGGATTGGTGGGGGTGGGGAGGGAAGTTGACGTTGTCGATTAAAGATTTTGCTTTAATTAACTGTGTGAAGATCTAATTAAATGAAGGGAAGGAGAGAAGAGGAGAGGAAGGGGGAGGAGGAAAGAAAATGTGGAATGGCGCACAGGGAAAATTTCAAGAAATATCCCTACTACATGGCATAGAAGGACTGGATGTGTGTGTGTGTGGAGGGGATGAGATTGAGGTTGGGATGTGAACGGGGAATTGAGAATAATGGAATGATGGGGATGATGAGAGATGAAGGAACAAATGCTAGTAAAGTCAAAAGAAGAAGAGAGAGATAGGAAGAGAGGAGGGTATGGCGAAACGGGTAGTTGGCGGAAGCGATGGCGATCCCTCTCAAATTTCCAGAGTGTATATATACGTTTGTGTGTGTGTGGTATAGAAATATCTGGTTCTACTGCTATACAGCAGATTTTCTCATCTCGTCCATTACCTTTCATTTCCTCTTACAAAATACTAGAAGGGGGGAGGAGCAGGAGGAAGGAGCAGATGGAAAAGCAAGGAGCAAGAAGTCGATGCTGTTTTAACTCCCCATATAATCAGAAACAGAATCTCGCTCATCTTCAGCGAGAGAGAAAGGAAGTGAAAGGGAGTGTGTGTGTGGAATGCACATGAAACCTCTTGACTTTTGTCTATGAGACGAGGATGGAGGGCTATAATATTATATTAAAAGACTTGAATATGTAGAAGAGTCCTATGAATCTCAACAGGATTTTTTTTCACTTCTTACTTTCTCCTCCAACTATCCTACATCATCCTTCCTCTTCGTTTTTTTGAATCCCGTCTCATCCTGATTGCTACTCTGTGTGAAGTGTGGAGTGAGGGACAAAAAAACAGAGTTAAAAAAGAACCTTTAAGCCTTCGAGTCCAAGGACTCTCTTTGAAGGGGGCATAAAAAATAGAAAGATAAAAGATTGCAGATTCCTTTTTGGGGGGACGAGCACAAAATTTTTGTTTTCCAAGATCCAAATGATTACAATTTTTTTTCTTTAGTCTTTGTTGCAATTAACTGAGTGAAAGTCTTTCTCCATGTCTCTATCAGGAAAGGAGAGAGACAAGATTTTAAAAAAATAGAAAGGAAAAAAAATCAAAAAAAAAATTGTCAAAATCCGACTGAGTGGCGTCCAAGTGGCTCAAACACTTTTGACCCAAAATCCAGACTTTTGAATAATTAAAACTGGAAATGTGATCAACTTGTTAAAAATACATTTATGGCAAAAGTTATTTTTAACCTCTCCCCCCCTTCACATGTATCAAGCGTGTATGTGTGTGTGTGTGTTTTGGGTAATAAAATTGGAGAAGAAAATAGTTTTTAAAAGAAAAATTGATCACAAAAAAAAGTGAAGGGCGCACTTGAACTTTGTCTAATTAGCCTTTCCTGCCTTTTATGATTTGTAATCCAAGTCGAGAGAAAGTGGAGGGGAGAAAGTGAGGGGGGGGGGGGGGGGGGG
>WJFB01002339.1:0-20179 GCA_009870185.1 Pygmarrhopalites habei
GTTGGGTTGTACATAATGTCTAACTCATTTTTAATTTTTTTCAATATTTTAGAGTGAAGGGTGTCTGTGATCCGAAAAACAGGTAATGCCCGGGTACGATGAGGTCATGGACGTCAGCAAATTGTCCTGATGAATTGGCAATGCGTATTTACTCCATTATGATTTTATTCAGATTTTTTAGAAGTACATTTGAGAATTGATTGATTGAATAAAATTGTTTGCATTTTCCAATTATTGTTTGAAGATCAGTCAAGCAAATAACCGATCAGTTCTACAGAATCCATGAATAATTAATTTAATTCAAATTTTAATTCTCTGAATTCAAAATGTTAAGTTTGTGTGTGCGTGTCGTTTATTTGTTTTAAAATGACGAGCTCCATGGATGACGGGGATAGTTTAGCTTTGAATCCTTTCAAAACCTTTGATCGTCTTTTCCTTAGTACAATGATGGATGAAAAGGTAATGATGGTTGGAGGCACCCACCGTGGACTGACCACCGTGGCCTAGGCTACGGCGGACGCCAGGGTCTAGTCCGCGGAGGGACCGACCCTCTGTGGCGTGCAACCCTCCGTGGGCTGCGACATATATACTCAGACACATACCAATTTATACAGTACGCGTTAAAAAAAGGGAGGAACAGGTGAATCACACCACAACAGCAGGGATATTATGAGAATTTTTTTTCTCTATTTTTTTTCTACTCTTTTTCTTGATGATGTTGTGTTCTTCTAAAAGTATTTTTTTTATTATTATTAGTTACTACCACTCAAAGTAGTTTTTGACGGCTCTTTTGTGATAAAGTGGCTCTTCATTAATGAACTGTGCTTTATTATTACAGAAATAGTCACAATGTTAAATGAAATTCTCATCCCCCCATTTTTACTAAATATACCCAACCTCCCACACACACACACACTTTGAGATAGCTATAAAATCAATGAACAACATTTTTAAAGAGTAAATTATGAAAGACTAAAGAGCCTTGTGTCCTCCTCAAGTAATAGTTTTCAGTGATTATTCTTCAGTATTCCTAGATCAAATGTATAGATGCCACAGGTAAAATTCTATTGAGCTGTGGTAATACGATTGAGTGTGTGTGGGAAAGAATTTTAACTTTTTGTCCTCCATTTCAAGAAAATAAATTGGATAGTATTTAACTTACAATGATTCAAATCTGTATAGAGTATTTACTTAAATAGTTAATTATTACTCAAGAACCCTGGAAAATATTTCCAAATCCTTATGTATACCACTCATCTCACTCATAGTCTCAAAGTGTGTGTGTGTTAGGGGTGAACTTGAGACGCTGGAAAAGGTTGTAAGTCTGAAATGGACGAGAGAGAAAAAACGTTTAAATTGATGATGCAGGGCTATTTGCATATAATCATTTAGCATTTGGTCCTAGTAGCCCAGATTTTCAAGTGAATTTATGAAGCTGCTCCATTAGCATTTCCAGATAGAATAGACATTAAGATATGTGTGCTACACAAAGAGAGAGACAGAGAGAAAGGGAGAGTGAGAAAGAAAGGGAGAGGAGACTTGTACTACATGTACTACTTCGGAGTGAGGAGCAAATCATGTTTTCATATCACGGATGTAGTTTTTGATGCGGGAGATAACTTGACTGTTAAGTATTATACGATTTTCTTGTAAAAGGATACTTACACACTTGCATCATCCAATAATAATATCATTCATCCTTGCTACATTTTTATAGTTATTAGTTGTAATAATAATGTTGTAGATTTATCTGTATTTGATGCTATGATAAAGTCAAGGGAAAGATATTACCTACCTATTGTGTGAGTATACATTTCCTCTATACGCATCTTCACGATTGTACAGGTATAGGTGATACTAAGTATGCACTTACTAATGAATATTGACTGCACTTTTGAAACTTTCCAAAGTAAATTCAAGAGTGCATTCTTTGTGTTCATCTTCTTCGGACAGCGTCCAGTGAGTACTCATAATTATCATTTTGGATGGAGAATAGTCGTCTGACCAGATTTCATGTGCACAACATCTCCTCTGGGTATAGTTTAGACGAGAGAGAGAGTTCAAATACTTAGACCTGGAATAGATGACATGAATGTTAAACGCTTGATGAACAAGACAAAAAACTAATCAAGAACACTCAACTCGTAATATTTTTCAGTACAATGTGTATGTACATTGTACATGTATGTACTCACTCAGAGAATACCACAATGTATTCAGAAGCAAAAACTTGCAGGGTGAGAGGGGAGAAATTTCTCAACTTTCTTCCACCCATCAAAACTTTCGGGGATGTCTATTTAAATAAATTTTTGTAAGTAATATGTACTCAACTCTTCTCCGAGTTCTCTTGTCCATTCCCAAAACAATCTGTAAGTAAAATATGAACAAATATTTTGTGCATTCGTATGCTACTATTGACTAAAGAAGTGGATGAATCAAAGGAAATGTAATGATGGAATTGTGGTGTGATCTGGATAAATAATAATAAATTAACATTAAAGAATTTTTGGTAACTAAATTTTAAAAGATTGCATGCTGTTCTGGCATTTCTTCCAGACAAAACCATACAAAGGTTTTAATCTCATTTTGGAATATAAATGTACAAAATACTGGATGTGTGTGCCATTGGCACAACATGTTTTAGTCTTACAAAAACTAAGAATTTCTAAGAACTGATATCAATGTTAAGAAAATAATGAAAATATATTTATGATAAAGTTTAACAACAAAACTAAAACTACCGAGTTTGAGAGAGATACTCCTCTCCCCGACTTCTAAATAAATAGACATGGACATATAGTAGAAAATTAAGAATTTTGAAAATGTAGGTAACTAAATTAGTTGCATCTTAACATATTTTGTAAATCTTAGTTTGAATTGTACCATATGGATGGATGATTTAAGTATATTAGTAGTATATGTGGAAATACTATTGTTCAGAGTTTTGGTACTTCCTCAACAGCAGAATCCTCAACGGTGGAGGAGAAAACCTTCAGTATGTCTGCCGCATTGGGTCTCTTTCGTGGATCTTCTTCCGTACAACAAAAGAATAAGGCCAGAATGGTGTGATAACTTGCATCATACTCAAAATCGGGAAGAAATGGTCGAGTACCACACAAATTAGCCAAATTTTCTTCAAAAGCTTCTTCATCAAAACTCTCATCCGTTTCAGAATGGTCATCAGCTGTAGGTAAATGAGGAGGTTTACAGCTAATCATTTCAAATAGGGTGAGTCCATAAGGGTAAATGTCAGCTTTTGCTGTAATTGGCTCATGAGGTTGATCTGAAATGGATACAATACGAGTCATATAAATATCCAACTTGTCAACTACCATTGCAAGTAAACACTTGTCAAGTAAGTATATAGTCTGATTACTTCTTTGTTTGTTCAACACTTCCATCGGAGTCCAAATCTCCGTTCCGACATAGTCACCATCCAAAGTACCGTCATCTTTAATTTTCCTTGACACTCCAAAGTCACACAATTTGACCGTTTCAAAATCTCCAAAAATGAGGACATTGCCAGACTTCAAGTCTCCATGCAAAATTTTCTTTTCATTGTGAAGATAGTCTAGAGCTCTTGCAATGTCTTCCCCCACCTGTATACATAAATATTACAAAATATTACTAACTATAGCCCAGCAAGAATGTTAGTATGTACAAAGAATATCAAAGAAAGTTTACTTTGATTATGTTGGCTGCTGGAAAAGGATCGGGTGTTGCATCATTATTGACAAGGGCTTCATCAAATCGAGCCTCCGTCAGGTCAGCAAGACAGTATTTTGCCTTTTCCATTGCAAGAAATGCAGAATCATTTGATGGTTTGAAGAATGCACGATACCTATTCAGAGAAACAATTCATGTAAATTCCATTCATTTTTAAAAGTAAAACTTACTTTTACTTAGTAGGTATTATCTCTCACCCAATAATATTTGGATGGCTCAGTTGTTTTAGTATAGAGGCTTCAAGTTCAAGACGGTCAGAGTACATTGTACGAGCCTGACGTAATTTCGCCACCTTTTTGATTGCCCATGGAGATCGAGGCATTTGTCCACGGGGTGACCTATTGAATAAGTACACGCCAACACCTACAACCACAACAATATTTGTAAATTGGTCACCTCTAAAAAAGTGATATAAAACTGTTAAACACGTAAAATAATCTCACCTGTACCATACCCTATCCTTTCCATTGCTGGAGATCTGTGTTGGAAAAAAAGACACATTGTCACAAACATCTTTCGAATTGTTTCATAATATGAGAATTAAATACTTACTGAGGAATCTTCAAAACAGGGCTTTTGCATTCTCCAATCAACGAGTCCAGACGTCGGTGACGAAAAGGTTTCGGAGTACAATATTTTTCATCATCCTGAGATTCAATAGGAGATTGAGTAAAAACTTGACCCTTAGTATCCGGTGTGTGCAAAGCCTGCTCCATGATGACAACTTTGTGTAGTACTTAAAAGTGGACAGTTGGTTAACTGACAAATAAATGCAAAGTCGTTGGACAGCAAAACTTAGGAGTCCTAAGGAAATGACGAGAGAAAACAACGGTCAACCCCGCTTTAAATTGAAATTCATAGCCCTGATGTTCATTGGCTGGGCGATCAAGGAGGAGGGGGAAAAGGATTTCGATGAAAAAGAAAGATGACAAATTCGAGAATTAATTTTGTATTTAATTATTGAAATTTCTTTATTATTTTTTCAAGTCCTTTTTGTACCTCCATATATCTTCATAATTTATTAATGTATCATTTTTCTGAACCACAAAAATAGTCTGAAGGATCCTTGTTTACGACGTTTTCATTGACGAGATGATTTTAAACACCATTAGCTAAATAGCATTTTGCTAATAATTTGGTTATACGTGGACTTCACACAATAGGGATACTCTCAAACTACGGTTTCGTTTGTATTACAAATAACTTGCGTTGGCTTGTTATTTTGGCCATTATTATATAACTAAATAACACTTGAAAAAGAGCATTTTTTTCTACACTACAGACTTGCATTTTCTCATCTTTTCGTAGTGTATTTACTATTTACACTAAACATAATAATAAAAACAGTTCTCAACATAATTTCAACAAGGGATTAAATTACGTGTGCAGTAAATCAAACTCTCGCAAAAGAGATCACAAAACATCTTTTATGTGACACCTAATAATTACATGATTTCCATAAAGTTCATATTAGGAAATTGAATAAAGTAATTTCATTGCAGTTTAAATTAATTTCAACATTAACTAAATTGAGAGAGAGAGAGATTTGAGAAAAGAGTTCACATTACCCATCATAAATTCATAAACTATTAAAAGTCTTAGTGAGAAGGACAATGGTTAGTATTTAGCAGTACATATTAACGTAAATATTTCCAGTGGAAATTTTCCACAGCTAAAAGAAATATAACATTCTAGTATACATAAGTAATAATAATCTATTATACTAAATCATTTCAAATAAAAACATGTTTATCAACTCAAGTAAGTAAAGTGAGTAAAGAGTAAAACTGTTCCAATCCTCAAAACTCAACTAAATAACTATAAAACAAGATACAATGAAATTGAAAGTCATTATACTTACTTCACACTGTCATACTACAGTGTTTGCAATAATTTACTTAAAATGTAGGTCGATTTTTTTTGGTCTGATGCCACTAATTAAATGTCTTTTAAAATAGATATTATTACTGAATGTTTGAACAATTGTACATTCTCATCTTTTTGAAAATCTACATTATACTCTTGTACACGATCTTGTTTAAAATACGGATAAATATTAGCAAAAGTATATTATATGTATATGTTTGTGTGTATGTATGTGGAACGTCAGTAAAAATAGTTAATATTTTCATCTTCAAGACAAAATTACAATTGGGTAATCCATTGTGGTGAAGTACAACACATTGCGATTCATAAATTACAAGTCATAATTTATGATTTTATGCACTAAATTTGATATATTATTAATTGTTGGCTACCATTTGTATTTTACGTATTATGACTTTAAATTGTAGTAATCATATATAGAGGTAAGTATTGTAATGCATATTTTCGGAAATATACAAGTACACGTCTACAATATATTCAGACGTAGTAAATATATATAACGTTAATTTTTGACAATCATAAAATACACGTTTTTCTTCTCTGTGCTCACATTTACACTGGAACTACACAAATATATTTAAATATATGCATTTTTCGATTCAACTCGTACACCGGGGATTCGTTCCTACATTCTACATATATTAATTCTAAATATGTACATATTACAACGATGAATATGACGTGAAATTTGGTTCTTTAAACATAGTGTGCATTCCTTATAACAAAATTATTTGTGTGTCAAGTTTCTTTTTGGTATTTTTAGATTCTAATCTATTTTTCTTCTCTCAGCTACGCACAGAATTTTTCATTTTATGAGCGTAATGATTCCTGTTGCTGTGCATCCGTTTACATACCAATATATTGGATATTATTGTGTAAGCTCCTTATGGTGATGAAGATTATTATTACTTTTTTGTGTGAGTTTTCAAAAAATAACAGACTCTCAATCTATCATATCATACTATTTAAAATTAGCAATTTTCTTTACTAGATCGCTAACGATTATTGTTCTGGACGATGATTATTTGTGTGTGTAGTATATGTTTCAATCATGCATACTGGACATTTAGTTGATTTCAAAAAGAAAAAAGATTACTTGGAAACTGAGACAATTTGTATAGTAAAAAATAATGTGTACTATATGTAACGTGTACAATGATTATTAGTCACTGTTGAAGAATTATAATTTAGGGCTCACGATCCGTCGTCCCGACTTGGAGGTTGCTGTTGAGCGGTGTCCCCGGCACAAGCATCGTCTGCATTTAATTTGGTCGAGCCTTGACTTTTGTTGTTGCTGCCATTAAAATTATTATAACTCGAAAGCTTTCGGAGTAACACTTCTGCATTGAGAATTCCTCCACTACTTTGATGTTGTTGCTGATTTCTTTCATGCTGTTGTCGTTCTCGTTGATCAAAAACAGAGTCGAGGTTGGAGGTGTCCACGTAACTATTCTTGGGTGTGAAAGGATAACATGATGCAGGACCTAAAAAATTTCAATGTCGAAAAATTAGTCAACATTTTCAATTCAAGTTCATATAAATATGTAATTGTATAAAAACCATACCTATTCCAGTCCCCCCAGGACTCAACTCATCCTTCAATTTGTCGTAATCTGTGTGACATAAAACAAATATATGACTAATACTTGCTTACATAAACACGTATTATTATGTGTACTAAACACATAAGCAAATTTATTTCAAAATGACATCATACCTCGAAGTTTTCCACGCTTCTTTTCAATTTTCTCGATCATCTCCCGCGAATTGAAAGATGGAAGAAAATAGTGTTCTATTTTTAGAGCCGAAAAAGAAGTTTATTAGTTCTGGAATAACTTTTAGCATTTTATAAAGTTTAACATCTTAAAAAAAGTTACCTGCAAATCCATCTTCAGGATCCGCATTGGAATTTTGTGGGGTGTACGGACATGAATTATAAGCTGAACTCTGTGAACTTCCACTCTATCAAATAAACATGCACATTAATAATAATGTCAGAGATCATGAAACAACTCGTCATGGTTTAAGACTACCTGACTAATGGGATCCCCGACACCGAGACTTTGAACAGCCGTATAAGAAATTGAAGGAACTGCATTGGAACCATTGCCAAATTTATTTGGACTCATCTCGCCGTCTCGCTCGCTCATTAAAATGTCGACACCAGCCAAAGCATCCACTTCTATTTGGTTTTCTATCATCATAATTGCATCAAAATTATTGCATTAATATTTCATAAATAACAGCAAAATGATAATAATATGTACCTATATTAAATCTTTCTCACAAACAAGTAAAAACCTAACAGTGTAATACACAGGATCAAAATACGTAATCAATGTAAGTAATACTACACGGGCAACAACTGAACGAATCATAGAGAGTGCACAACTAACTCACAACTCAAGTGTAAGTAACGGACAGAATATGAAAGGAAATTAATTTCTATAAAGCCTGACACGAATTTCTTGCCCTACATTTTTTAAAAAAGTTAATAGTCCTTGAAAGTTTCTGAATAAATGTTTAAAAAATAGAATTCAAAGCATTCAAAGCAAGACTATATAATTTCCAAACAATGCAATGAATATTTATTTGAACGAAATTCACAACCAGGATTATTATCATTATGGTTACACAACTAGGAAAGACAGACAAGAAGGATACTCGTATTCATAAGATATTGGTACAATAATCTAAATTACTCACGGGCTTTGGTTTCGAAGTGATTCGCTAAAAAAGGAAGCATAAATTTGCGAGAAAATGTAACATTTTTCTGGTTATACACCCAAATCAGTGCTTGCGGTTCAGATGTATGGTTAATCAGTTCCAACTGAAGACTCGCACAGTTTTCTAATGGAGTTCGAACCTGTAACCATAATAAATATTAAATTCATATTAACGATTTCTTGTGTGTTTCATGATCAGATATAATCAATCTCAACATACGAACACATTCTGGCTTACACTAAATTGAATTCAATACGTCACTAAGATCGATATTTCTGACATCAGTAGTAGTAAATACACTATGCAATATAGTCTACCTATTCTATACAAATTTTTTGAAATTCAAGATTCAAGAGAAGTGTTCTCGTTTCTGTTTATTGGCCTATCTTGAATCTATTATTCAAAATATTTCGTTTTCTTATACAAGGAAGAGAGGTGCATAAAAATACACAAATAAAATGGTACAGAGATAATAATTGTTTGTACCTGCTTGGCTTTATGAATGCTGTCAGAAAAAATGGTGACATCCCTTTTCATATCGTCTTCACCGTGAATTTCCCAGCCCATAGCAACAACGGCTGTACATCGGTTTGCTTTCATACAACTCTTGAGAGCGTCAAGGGCATTTGGTAATTCCAAAAATTTCTATGCACAGAATATAAAACAGTAGTATTAATACATGATCAATTAGCATACCTAGACGATAATATCAAATGTTGAAAATTTTATTTTCTTCCAATGAACGCATGCACGCACATGTGAAATGTAAATGTAATATAAACGAAAAATAAATATAAACGTTTACCTGGGAGAGTAGAGGTAGCATTGGAATTGCAAACAGTAGTATTAATACATAATCAATTAGCATACCCAGAAGATAATATCAAATGTTGAAATTTTCATCTTATTTCAATGAGTAAGTAAATGTATTACAAACAAAATGAAAAAGTTTACCTGGGAGAGTAGAGGTAACATTGGAACTGCAATGCAATAATAATATAGTAATAATAGAATAAAAACAAGGAATATATTATAATAATTTATTATCAATAAACAATGGACAGTGCCTGACCAATAAACAGTTATTTAGAATATAGTGCATCAGTGCACAGACAGCGAACTTTTCAATGATTTCACTTGGCGGTTTTATTCAAAATTCGTCAGCGGTTTTAATTTTCTCGTTTAGTTATTTTGTCATTGCTGTTAGTTTGACAAGGTAAATAGAAATGAAAACTAGTGTGTCAGAGTCGAGTGGAGATGACTTTGATATGTCAAAGTCACACGCAAGACAGAAAACGGAACATACATAGTCGTCAACAGGTATTGAACCAAAACAGAAAAAGAAACGGGTAAAGTCCCCTGAAAATGCGGACAAGACAAAAGTGTGGATTAAACCTAAATTGACAGCAGAGTGTCTAGTTGCACTGGCGTTATTCCAATTTCAAGACGAGACAGCTTCAAGTGCAGACATTAAAAAGTTTTTGATGTGAGATATTTTACGACAATACATACATACTTGTGTGAGTACATTTTTCATTTAAAATATTATCGATAATATTCAATATTGTCTATTATTTATGTATTTTCAGGGGAGAATTTCCATTCTTCAAAACGTCAACAAAGACAACTAACAATATAATAAAATTAGGAAAGAGAAGTCGTGGTGTTTGTCATAATGGGAGAATAGGTGTACAGCCCACTACTTTACAGTTGCTCAGTTCCAAATGTCAAGAATTGAAAGCCAAAGTGGAGAAGTCCTTGACACAACATGTAGTCACCATCAAAGTGTCCATGGCTAATTCTGGTATATAATAATTTTCTTATGCGTACACACACAATTACAGTTACTTTTGAAATGTATTGAATTACAAGTACATGATTTTCATATATGACAGAGAATTTTGGCATTTTTTTGAGAAATGTGAAAGAGTATGATTGTACTGAAGACACGGAAGTAAAGCCTAGATTGTCAACTGTTGAACTATTATTGGACGTATTTAATGAAGATTTTGAAGTGACACTTACGAGTGAGGAGATTACAGCTAAAATTGGGTGAATAGTACTATTAATGTGGAATACATGAAAATTGTCCACTGTTATTTGACTTGTACTCATTAATTACAGGAAAAAGTATTCTTACTATGCTCATACTGGAGACCAGGCACGGTTGAAACAGAAGCTTAAAACACTACTACATATTTCTTGTGTCTTTCAAAAAATTGACGAAAACAGACCAATGAAATGGAAGTTGAATGCACATAATACTGGAATTTGCCTTCCCTCCCGAATTCCACTTGTGCCCAGGCCAGTCCAACTTTTGATAGAAAATTCAGAAGAATTAATTTTATTGGGTAATCAATCTGGAAAGGTGGCCAATTTTTTTTATCAAGATGATGATCCTAACATAGAGAAAAATTCCCAGTCCCTTAATAATATCACATTCACTACCGACGGTCCTTGTGGTCAGTATTTAATAGCTACGATTTTTTAGAAATGCTTTCAAATTAATTGAAAATGTATATGTACACTGTATATATAAAGTGTATTTTTTCTATTTCTAGGGAAATTCAAGATTTACATGGCTTGGATGACCTGTCTTGAGCCACAAACCTGTCCATTTGGAGAGAATTGTTTTAATTTTATTTTTGGTCATTCTGACAGAAAATACTGTAGTTTTACGCAAAGTGATATGGCACGTTTTGTTGAGAGAGAATTTTTAAGGAGGCAAGAACTCCAACCCTCTATCATTCCTAAGCCACCTGTCCAAATGGATGACGATGATGAGTCAGGATTTCATGATATTAGTTTACTTGATCAAGGAGACAATTCTGATCCTTCCGATGATGATAGTGACAAGGATCCATTGGACAAAGTTGGTGATTCTGATGATGACAACGATGACAAAAAAAAGAAAAAGAAACCTGGATCGTCGTGCAAGGGTCCTTTAGATTTTTTGCTACGATATCCAGTAAGTTCAATTTATGAGTTTCTCCTCCCAATAATAATAATAATAATCAAAATCAAAACTAAACATGTCTGTTGTGTACATAACTTATACATACTCATACATGACTTATTATACACATAATTATTATAATACAGAACCACGAGTTTCGGAAGGAGAATTGTCTCGCACTTTGGACTACGAATAATAGGAAATTGAAGCGTCCCTTAAAAAACTTTCTTCGTGGTGCCTACGAAGACATGTCCAAGGCCAAAGGAATGTACTCACAGATGACGACAGAAACGTATGATTTAGTAGATAGTTTGAGACTTGCTCTTCCCCTTCGTAATGAATATATTATTAGAGCAAAGGAAGAAGATCGTTTGTTTGAATTTCCAACCCCGCAAACACCACCATCGTCTAACAATGTCATCATTGAGATGACACAAGAAGATTTGAACAAGTTGACTAGTGACCGCAATCTCATCCTAAAAGGTGTTAAAGGAGAAAGTCTAACGATCAAAATTAAATAAGTCTTCATAGTTTTCTTTTGTTACATGCGTAAATGTATTACTTACTAGTTATTACTAATAATTTACTAAGTTAAACTTATACGCAATTATTTTGTTATTATTTTTTGTTAAACTCTTCTGCCTTGTATGACCGCTCATACATAAACATAAACTTATACATACAATTTTACATGTAATTAACATCAAATTAAAATAAATGTGTTACCTGCAATAGTAATTTCAGGGGTTTTAAGAACTTTTGCATCTTTACGAAGAAGTTGTTCAGTGGTGAGCTGAGAAATGTCTGCTCGTGCCTTCATTAATGGAGTGTAAACATCTTCTCTATTAGGCCGACTTCCAGTCAACTTGGTCAAGCAATCCTCCAATTCATTAACTATCTTGATGTCTTTGGATGTCGCCCGTTGAGCAGTCGGAGAAAGATTTACAGTGTCGTAAATAATATTTCCTAAATAATTTTTTTTCAAAAAATAATATTTAGAACCTACAGTATAGTCAACAAAAATGATTTAATGATAAAGTTATTTAAACGATAAAATTTTTATACATAATATGCTCTCACCATAAAGAAGGCTGCAAATGAGAGGGTCTTTGTCAAACAACCCAAGTACAATTTCAGCAATCAGTGTTGCACATGAACCTACAGGTTCAATTATATCACGACGATCCAAGGGCTTCTCACGCTTGTGATGATCAATTACTCGAACAATACTTGGCTGTAGGTGGGAATCAGCAGCAGCTAATACGTTGTGATCAACTAGAGATAACTTTAACTTTCCACCAGCTTGTAAAGCGGACAGATCAATCTCATCTCTATAAAGAAGAAATTTGGAATCAAATTCACATTCACCAGACCCTACAATGTCTATTACTACTGAATAAATAATAGTGTCAAAATTCGCAACTTTTCAATAATACACAATATTATTCCCTTACTTGCAGATTAGATGACTTAAATTAATACTATGAGATTTCAGAAAATATACAACTTCCGTCCTGTGAAAGTAAACAACAAATGTGATGAATTATTTCT
This sequence comes from Pygmarrhopalites habei, assembly GCA_009870185.1. Taxonomy (NCBI): domain Eukaryota; kingdom Metazoa; phylum Arthropoda; class Collembola; order Symphypleona; family Arrhopalitidae; genus Pygmarrhopalites; species Pygmarrhopalites habei. Next base: position 12,848 of record WJFB01002339.1, read on the forward strand.
GATCGTTTGACAAATGACTAGACAATAATTTGAAGAGTAGTCAAAATAATACAAGGTCAATAGTTCACAAGTTGTATTCATAAGTATTGTGCAAGTACCTTAACGGTAGATCTTCCCGTGTACAATTAATGACTGGAAACACCAACTGAAAAAAAAATAAATTATTGATCATGGGTACAATTGAACATTATAATGTAAATACACATGTCAAAAATGTATATTCACCGTCTGTTGTCCCTCTGCTTTATTTTCCTTTTCTTCTTTGGCGATGGAATGAGCTGTGTAGAAGGCAAGGATGATGGCTGAAACTGTTGAGTCTACATCCGCCGCTTCATTACCCAGTACAACCTTTAGCAATATTGTCATATATTAGAACGACAATTTTATCTTACAATTAACTTGCTGAATGTGTACATAGTATGTAGTTTAAATAGGCAATAATACATAATTGTACGTACCTGTGTATCCCCCAAAGTGCTCTGTAATGAGAAATAAAATTAATCAAAACAAAACAAAACTTTAATGTTCATCATCCCTACTTAAGTACATACATTTGAGAGTTCACTCTCGATCTTTCCTGGTCCTACCTTAATATAGAACTTGTCATACACAGTCCTTTCACATAATAAAGCTAAAAATACACTGAAAACGCCCCATAGCTATTAATTGACATCATCGTTGCATTGGGTCTACAACAACACACATTCCGTGTTTTCATTTTGGCATGCAATACCTTTACTCCCCTTACATCCCCTAATGTCATCCGGTCTGTGTTTTTTTATCATGAAGTTTAAGGATAATCCTTTTCATTACTCTTCCTCCTTTGTAATTATGACTTTCACTCTCTCTCTCTCACTAACAAAGTTTGAATGTCACGACCTTCCAGCTTTATTCTTAGTCAATATTTTGGTTTTCAGAGAAAGTAAAATTAGAAACAAATAAATTGTCAGTTTCATTACCCTAAGGAATAATAATGACGTTAAGTATTCAGAATGAAGAAAGGGAATTTGTGAATACCTACATCACTGCGTACAGTGGTATTGTACAGTAATTAGCATTTACTCAGCTGACAAACGGTAACCCGCAGATGCTGGTTACACCAGTAAAGTCACAACTACTCAATTACACTGTACGTATACGTACGTACGGTAATAAACATTATGGTAAATTATGTGTGCAATAAAGGCTACATGAAACAGAATGTCATACTCAGTTCAACGATCTAGACTATAGGAAATAAAACTCCTTTCAAACAAGACACCAATCATGATCAGTAATAATTAACAAAAAATTTGAAACTGCTTCAACAGTGCATTCACTTAATATGCAAACCCGAGACTTTAAATTTTCTATAAATTGCCATATCAGTAAATATTCTTACTATAAGGCTTTTCATGTCCATGTAAGCAATATTATTCACACGAGTACTAAACCCAACATGTAGACATCTAAATATGCCATGTACTATCGGCAAATCAAAAAACTACTCTAATTTTGATGCACTACAAATGAAAAGAGCGACCACCATAATATATGGTAGTTTTATATTCAAAACAACTCATTCTTTTGAAAAATCATTGGACATGTAATTGATAAAAACTAGTTCTATCTTGATTAGGTAAATTGCACATCCACACACATTTATAAAATGTAGAACAAGTTGTCAAATCTACATGACCAAATCATGAAACACTATATTTAAATGACAACAACAAAATCATTTTGCATAGGTCAACAAATTTCTTCTTAAAAAAATATTCTGAATCATCACTCTTGGTCTTATAAATGGAACATTAAACATTGATAATAATATTTACAAAAAATATATATATGTGTGCACAACGTGAACCGAAGAGATGAATACAAAATTCTAATGTTTTGATGATGTGGAAAAACTATTTTAAGAGAAATATTTTGAAATAATAAAATTCAGATCTTACCTCAAGCCCAGTGTCAACACTTCTTTTAGCCGATGCCAAAAATTCGTGTAGATTTGAAATGTTCATCATGATGACTTTACTTTGAGAGGAGAGGGTGCCAGGGAACTTTGTTGCAGAAGAAGAAATTTGTTTAAATGCACAAAATAATAATTTCTGTCGTCCACCACCAACAAGACCGAGTCTTTGGACTACGCGAAAACTGAGTTGAGCCAGAGTCTTGAACAGAGGTTAAAATAACGACCGGAATTATGAAGAACACCTACACACACAAAAAAACACACAAGTCAAAATAAATAGAAAATCACTCAAACACCCACAGCTATATAATAAATTCCGGCTGAAATAACTGACACTATATAACACAGATACACAAAGTAGTAGTAGTAGTAGTAGTAGTAGTAGTAGTAGTAGGGAGAATACACAAAATATTCTTTTTTTGAAATTATAATATACCGAATCCCGGAGAAAATTGAACCAGAGTAAACTCGAGTTGCTATCAACTTGTGTGTGTGTGCGGTGACACATACAAGTTGTTTTATTTATTATTTTTTCCTATTCTACACTAGAACAGTCTCACCACTAGAAAACTTTTTTACTTACTTGAAAAATGTGAAAAAAGTTGACAAGGACGTTCTTGCAACGTTCGAGTCAAAAATGAAGATGATAATAATAATAATTAGATACAGAATTGTAGAATATGTAACAGAATTATAGTAGAATTAAGTTGGCAAGAGAGAATGGAATGATCAAATAAAAATAAATCAATGGCCTTGGATGAAAACCAAAGCCAGAAAAGACTGTGTGTAGTAAGTAGTGTGTACTCGTCTACTGTGTGTGTGTAATAATAATCTTGTTGTTGCTTTGTCGTTTCTCACTAAATGCTTTAAATTGCCTCAGCTAGCTAACATTTGAGTTTAATTTAAAGTACAACAAAATATACATACCTGTCGTCTCCCTTCCTTATATCCTCATGATATTTTATACCTTAAAAACTTGTATAAATACAAGTCGTATGATACTTTACTTATATAAGAGCACAACTTGTACACACACACACTTTGTTTATTTTTTGAGTCTTTTTGTCTACTCCAGTCTTGTGTCGCTCAAGAGTATTATGTAAGTTACAAAGGCAACTGAACCTAAATCCTTTATGCTCATCATTCACACACAATTTTTGAGTCACAACACGAGAGAGAGAAGAGAGTATAAAAGTATATACCAGTATAGGAAAAGTTGGGGGAAAAAATTGTTGATATACGTACATATTTAATGACAGAAGGAATATCCTTAGAGTTTTTTTACAGATGAAGTTTAGGAAAAACAACTAATTGACTTACGATGGAATTGTTCCAGTGAAGTATTCCTTCTCGTTACCACTTTGATCCTGATTACGTAAAGTAAATAATCCAAAACTACTTCTCTCTTTATTTACTGTTCGCTGTCCGTGACGAAACTTTTTCCACAGTCGTCCTTCAGCCTTCTGCTCATGTACATACTAAATTTTGAACTGCCCCACGGAAACCAAGGAACTCATTTTCTCACTATTTTTAATTGTTCATTTTTTTGATAACGTTGATATATCTTGATTGTTTACTCACTTTACTCATTCCATATTATTATTATTGCCCCTGCAGTCATGAATGTCATGATTCACTCATGACATTTCTAGAAGAGAAAATTTCAGACTCATCTCATGTTATTTTGTCCTTGACTGTCATGCACAACAACCTAACTTGTTAATTAACTTGCATACATCCCCACACAGTATGTAACTTACCTGTATATTGTGTGATGCACAGTACACTAATTGCATTATATCATATGGAATATTTATTTTTTCTCTACACTTTTTTTAGTGAACATGATGAGTGTGAGAGCGGTGTTCTTATACTAGTATTCAACCAGATTAGATAATAGTATACCAGTTTTATTCTTTAGCACAACATTGCCCCAATGCATGAGTGAGACAACAAAAATACTATTATTATCATTTATAAAGAAAGAAAGAGAAACAGCTAACAATTCCAGTTTGAATCTGGCTTAAATTAATTCAACCACATTGTATCTTGTTAATAAGTAGTTTTCCACTGCCGACACTATATATATAGTCATCACTAGACATTGTACTTAACCACCTAAGTAAATGAAATTCAAAGACAACTGGCCAGATAATGTCATAATAATGTAATCCCTGAGACAATTCTTTTATTTTGAGCCGCATACGGTTCTGTACTTTTCCTTCCCTCGTTGTCTCTTTGTCTTTGGCGAATGAATGAAATTCTTTCAACAATCTTTCGTAAATATTTTGAGTTTCATTTCAGTTACATTCAATTGTACAAGATGAACCGACTTGTAAATCAATACTCCACAAATATCAGTGCATTGCTATCAGTACAAAATTATTCCATTCACACCTCTTCCTTGTCTGCATGACTCCCACATACAAAACTGTCACGGTCATTCATAAAAAATTAAACGTGTCCTCTGTCCCTCCTGTCAACGAAAACTCGGAACATTTCCTCCCGTCTTTTAATTTATCGGTAGTTAATCCTCCCCCATGTGGGACTCATCGTCCCAGGATCAGAAAGAAAAAGTTCATTTCTCTACACTCCAATTAGATCCTACATAACATATACTATATTGACCCCACAACTCATGTGACAGGGAATGACAGGTTATGACAGGAGAAAGTGGCGGAGAAGACGACAAAAACGTCCGTCGTACCTGTAAATTGACAGAGGATAAGGATGAATGTAGGCGTAGAGTGGGTTTTTTTTAAATGTCAACAGCAATTTATTCCAAATATAAATTTAAAATAGTCCCTTATGCGCGTTTATTATGAAGGGAAAAGTTTATTTTCAACAAAAAGAACAAAAAGAACCTCACATATAATGTAACAATTAAGGTGAAAGTTAAGTGACGACTGAAGGAGTCGATATAGAATAATGCAAGTAATCATTCATCTGATGATCCATTGAAGTAATATCGGGCTCTCCTCTCACCCTCTGACCCAGTCTCGTATTACTCCCGTGCGTCTCCTCCTCCCTCACAAACCCTTCAAATTTCTCTCTTGTATATGTACTGAAGAGAATAAAAAATGTTGAAGGATGTTTGAAGAATTTCCAATTGATTTCAACCAGGAAACAAAAAGTTCCAATGACGAGTCCAACCATCAGGAATGAAAATAGGATTTCAAAATTTTCAGTTTTCAAAGCTTTCACTCCTCCTGTCTTTGCGTTGAGGATATTCATCAAAATTTTAAAAGTCTTTGACTGTCCCTTGAGTCCCTGTTCCCTCATCCATTGTCTCCCAGTCCCTTCTTTTTAAAATTCTTAAATGTTTCTCATTTAATATGTCCATTTTCCTAGGGATGTAGCCGCTGTGACAATGGGTGAGTTGAAATTGATCGTGAAAAGTACTAAAAGTTCATTTGGTATGTTTATTTTATAATTAATCAACATTTCGTGAACTGGCCTCGGTGAAATGACACGGTGAATTGAGCTGGTATGAATTTGTCTTCAACGTGACCGTGACAAGGTGTAGACAAGGGGTACATAATTTTATTTTATTCACGTGTTCCACGTGTTCCATGTATTACCCCTTTCATTGATCCGTCCTTAATTATAAAGTTAAAAGAAAGTTAAGTTGTCAATTGAACGAAACGAGTTATGTCTCATCATAGTACTTTGGAGTTGCTTGACATGGAAAGGGTATTTAACCACAGTCTCTCTGAAAACATCTAAAGTGAAAGGGAAAATGAAATAGTTTAATGATGATTTCTTACGGGTCATTCGTCCAAAATGTAGATAATGAATGTGTAAGTGAATGTGTATTTACCTACTTTATGTAAGTAGTATTTATTCAATGCTTCATGTAACTCAACATACACTGTTTCAGGGGCAATCCGGAATAAACGGATCGATCTGTAAGAAGTCTGATTATTTCAGAAATGTTCAACAAATACACTCATATCGGGTCAGCACATACATAGATACCTACTTACACCCCTCTGTGTCACCCAATCACATCCACGGAAACCTTTTACTCTGGACATTATTACCTATTGTACTTATGTACAAGGACCATTCCACCTTCCCGTCCCCATCCCGATCCTGAAGACACCGGGCAATCCACCCTGACTTTAACAGAATCACTCATAAGTCTTTGACCAAAGGCTTTCTCCGCAGTTTATATAGTAGTCGCGGACAAAATCTCAATTAGGACTGGTCAACAAACAGAATTGGAATGTTGTACGTCAATTAATCTTTCCATCAAAAAAATTATAATTGCCTGTGATCATGCCATAATAATTGTGCGTTGTCTTGTTAACATTTCATTTGTGGTTTGTGTGTGTGTCACTGTGTGTACTTGGTTCATCAAAAATTCTCCGCCCAAACACGTAACTTGAAATCGATGCATGTCATTGTTCGTTCAACTCGACAGACAAAAAAACAAACAGCTATTTTTGTGAGGATCAAGACTCTTGGCCCAGACAGCTTTCACTTGTACTTTTCACAGTTAGTCTCAACTCACCTGTTATACTGTCTGCGTCAGGAAAATGGACATTTTAAATGGAAGACATTTGAAAATTTCTGGAAATTATTTCCCCCCGTACGTCTATTCCACTATAAATCCCGATGATGGAAAAGAACAATTTTCTGGAGCTAATTACCAAATTATTCACTGTGCCTCATTACATTACAACTTCACCTTTGACCTGGATGCACCGAGGAATAAACCAACAGGGACAAAATTACCCAATGGAACTTGGATTGGTCTATTTGCAGACGTTTTGTACAAAAAAGCTGACCTAGCAATTGTCCTCGCTCACACTTCAGATCGAAATGGATTGATTGATTTTACAACTTCTTTCGGAGCTGCCAATCTTGTTTTTTCTACGGCCCTTCCTCAAGTGACCACAAAACCCGAGGCCATTGTGTACCCTTTTAATGTAGATGTGTGGTTTGGGAATCTAATCATCTTTCTTTTGGTCACCTTTGCCTTGTACCTGTCAATGAGACTGTCATTCAATTTCAATCTTATGAAAAAGAAGGCAAGTTTCTCCTCCTCCAATCTTTTGTTAATCTCCTTCGAAACAGTGTACAAAATGTGTATGGAACAGAATGTGAAGGTGTACCCGGGGACAGAAATGATTGTCAACATGTTTCTTGGATTCCTCATCATTATGTTGACGGGTTATAAATGTAATCTCTTAGCTTCCCTTACTTTCCCCCAATCAAACAGGATTCCACTGGACTTTCTTGACCTCGCTCAGCGACAAGAGTACAAAATCCTATTTGACATGTCAGGGATAGTTGGGTACAATTATTTCATGAAAGGGAATTCCCCCACTTTGGTCAGTTTGAGAGAACGTTTCAAAAATAATTTGATT